>MU267681.1:0-69207 GCA_021014935.1 Hygrophoropsis aurantiaca
GTCACGTGATCGGAAAAAGATAAGATAACGAAAAGAAGGAAAATAATTATACGTATCGTAACAAGTGCTAAGTTTGTCGTGATCATCTTGTTTATTTCTCAGCGCATGCTTGGCACGGCGTTCGGCTTTCTTCTTGGCCTGTAAGCACTTAAATCAGAGGTATGAATATACAGAAATTTTAAATCCTACTTTTTCCCGTGCTTTCTTTAATACAAAAGCCACGCGGTTGCGCAAAAATTGACCCATTAGGTCCCGTATGGGCCAAAGCTTCAGTAAAAGTGTAAATAATGATCATGAGGTAGCATATACTCACCTTAAGGATCACTTTTTCAACAAGAATCTTGCTTTGATGGTTGATGGTTAGTGCCGGATCAAGGTACTTGAATACCAGGGCACGAATATTATCCTACATTGCTGTCAGCATTCAGATATAAAGACACAATGTGCATATATGTACACATATTGCATTATATCGTGGTTTGTTGTTACTAAGACCCAGTTCGTCAATCAGGCTGTAACCATTGGGTGTGCTGCGTCCTGCTCGCCCATAAGGTCTAGGGATGTGCCGGTCATGTTGATGCTGATCATATTTTCGTGATCGATCCTTTGCTCGGTCTTTCCCTAGCCACGACTCGGATAAGATTGTAATGTAAGAGGTCATCATAAAATGAAATTTACTCTGTTGCTGATGAAGGTCATTTTGCAGTTTGGTCATCGACCGACCAAGCGCATTGACCCGTACATTTTTCTTCAGCCCAGTCTTAGTCTTAGCCATGATGTGGAAGTGGTGAGAAAGAGCCAGACGCAACGCGCTGTTGTGTATTCGGATCACGTGGTGTGTCACATGTCACATTCACAACCTAAATTCGCAAAGGACAATACTTATAGTCTTATACACAGATGGCACGCTCAGACCACCGGAAAAAAAAAACTTGTCGCTGTAGTCTGACATGCAATAAGGTTCTCGGTCATAGGCAGAGGCGACGACACTACATCCTTGCTAGACGTCGTGGTGCGGACAGCGATATTGAAGGTTCAGTCTCCAAGGCCGGTTCAAATGAAATTAGCACTGACTCGGATGGGGCTCAATGGGAAGAAGATCAGTCTGAAAGCTCAAATCATGGCAATATTGATCAAGCTGATCACGATAAACTGGATGACATTCGAACTGACCATGGAGAGAGTAACAATGACATTCAAACCGACCATGGAGAGAGTAACAATGACATTCAAACTGATCACGGAGAGAGGAGTAGCAATGAATCTGATGATGTTTCCATGGACAGCGGAGATTCAAGAAATGATTACGATTCACAGTGGGACTGGGAGGAAGGGCTGGATAATGATGATGATATTTTGCTGACAGAGGAAGAAATGTTAGAGAGACTAGAAGAGATTACCGGGTTACAGACGGAAGGGGAACTGTTTGATCTACGTGCGTGCTGCAGCTTCCTTCTAATAAGTGCTGCCAATTAACGTTCTATCCTTTCAATGTGTAGGCAATGACATACTCTCGGAAATCGACCGTGACAACATTCGTGCATTCAAATTTTGGACAATGAGCAACATATCCCGACTCGCATTCAATCAGATGCGATTTATGCTCCGAGGCAAGCTCTCCATCGACTCAGAATATGTTATACTGCACCGATTGGCTATCCTATCTGGTGTCAAGCCAGTTTCGTATGACTGCTGTATCAAGTCTTGTATTGCATATACCTCCAAGTATCAACATCATCAATACTGCCCTTTTTGTGACGAACCCCGTCTCAATAGAAATGGTGGCACTCGACGAAGGTTCTATTATCTACCTATTATCCCCCGCCTGCAAGGATTCTTTCAGAGCCCTACAATGATCGAAAACCTTTCATATCGTGCAGATTATGAACCATCCCCTGATAAGATCCGTGACATCTTCGACAGCAATCATTATCATCGCCTCCTTCGTCATCGTGTTGTTGTTGACGACGAAAAATTATCTCACCGCTATTTCTCGGATAAGCGTGATATCGCTTTGTCACTCTGCACCGACAGCTACCTGCTATACAAGCGACGACGTGGAGGCCCATCTGCTACCCCTTTGCTTCTACAAAATTATAATCTCCCTCCCCAAATCCGTACACATCTCAGCAACCTTCTGTGTGTCGGTATCATTCCAGGACCTAATCAGCCAAAAGATCTTGAGTCTTTTCTCGCACCACTCGATGATGAGTGCGCTGACCTGGCTCATGGAGTGGAGACTTTTGATGCCCAAAAACGTGCGCTTTTTGCTCTCCATGCCTACATCATCTTCAAGTTGGGTGACATCATCGCGATCGAGAAATATCTTGGCATCAAAGGCCATAATGCCATCTTCCCGTGCCGCTCGTGCAAAATCAAGGGTGTACGAGGCAATGGAAACACCTACTATGTCCCATTGCAGCCACCAATCAACTGTGATCTCCCTGAAGTGACCTGGGACGCCAACAATCTTCCTCTTCGGAAGCACATAGAATTTGCAGAAGTGGTTTCAATGATTGAGGCTGAGCAGACTGCAGCGCAGAAAGACCGAATCGCTAAGGCTCACGGAATCAAAAGAAGCGCAGCCATGCATCGAGTAGGGTCGATTGATTGTGCACGGTCTCTACCATGGGAATGGTTTCATCTGTTGCTCGAGAACGTTGTACCTAACCTCGTCAAACTTTGGACCGGGAAATACAAAGGACTTGACGTCGGATCAGAGGACTATCAAATTGCCCCGCATGTGTGGGAGGAAATTGGGGCAGAAACCGCTACTGCAGTGCAACATATTCCCGCACCATTTGTTCGCGTCCTTGGTAACATTGCCCTTGATCAATCCCTATTTACAGCGGAATCTTGGTGTTTTTGGTTCATCTATCTTGCACCCATCCTGTTAGAAGGTCGCTTTCCGAAGAACAAATACTACAAGCACATGTGCGAACTCGGTAATATCATGAAGGCCACTCTGAAATTCAGCATCACGCTTATAGAACTGGACGAGCTCGAAGAACGTGTTATAAAATGGGTTCGCACATATGAAAAGTAGGCATGTTTTCCGCAGTTCTATAAAAGCATTATCAGCTGATCAAGAACTTCACAGATACTATTACCAATACCGCACAGATCGGCTATCTACGTGCACACTTACAATTCACGGTTTGCTACATTGGATCCAAGGCATTCGTGACTGTGGTCCTGTGTGGACAACATGGACATTTTATATGGAACGATTCTGCGCGGTTTTACAATCAGGACTCCATTCACGGCGTCATCCTTGGGGGAACCTGAATAAACGGCTGCTGCATATGACCTACATTGAACAGCTCACGGTTCGATACGACCTAACTCGAGAACTTTCAACGTTTGGCGAGCGGCAGGGTGACGGACCAACTGGGTTTGAGCGTGCTTATCGAGAATGTGAGTAAGATTATTCCATTATCTGTTTGGGCCTTTTGTTCATGTTTCGGTGCTCCGTTTGCAGATCCCGGCTTTGTTCTACGACCTCCATACCAGAAAACACATGGAATGGATGTCAATCTTCGGCGACAGTTATCAGTTTACTACGGGCAGGTGTTAGGAAAACACCGTAAAGAAGTTAGTCCCCGGCTCTCTCAGGTATCCCTATCTTGCGCTGGTAAAGTCCGGATTCAGCATGGAGGGGACTCCATACGCACTCGTCTGGCCTCTCGCAACTTAGAACCATCCGACTCACGAAAAGCGTGCTACATACGGGTTTGTAATCCCTCATGTTTCGGTGTCGCATTGAACTGACAGAGCTACCCAGTACGAGATTGTCTTCGAAGCTATAAATGGTCAAGAAATTCAAGATATTAAGTATGGCGACCTTGAGAACATATTTATTTTTCATCTTCCTGCAGACCCGTTTTTCAATAACCTCAGTGGACAACTCCAAATCCTCGCGCTCATTACTCCGTGGGACACTGAGAAAACCGATGCGGCAAAAAAAACAACTTATCGCAAATCCAAATACGCGCCTATTGTCACGGACCTAAGAAATATCAAGGCTGTCGTCGGACTTGTCGAAACGCGAGGAAGATGGGGTGTCATTGATAGAGGTCTTGGCATGGCTGCCACAGTGTTTGTCGAAGATGCAGATTTAGACGAAGACAATGCCAACCAGTGATCTGGAGTGTGCCGCCGCCCGTGAATTGGTAGTGTCATTTTGTTATGTGAGACGCGAGAGACTCAGATTTTGTACAGTAGATATGTAGTTGAAGCACATCAATATTATTGTCACTGATTTCTGATCCAATGCGCTGATAATCAGTGACATTACTTCAACGTACTTCGATAATCACTGGAGTTCAGTGACAAGCTCTTGTCACTGAATTCAATTGACCGCCGATTCAACGTCCGTGTCACTGATTATGATCACATCAGTGACTGTGTCACTGAATATCAACGCTTTTACTTCCCACAGTGATGACCACATGATTAGCGAGGAATAAATGACGCCACACCGCCAAAACAAGGAACAGAGGGGTCATAAATCGGACCGTAAGGACCGGTGTGACAGAGAGTCTGCGAATATATACCTGTCCCTCCGGTTCCAGGAATGAATAATTGGATCTTTTCTATGAGGAGGGCTCGATGCATCAGAGTTCAGAGTGTAGCCGATGCAACAGTTCAAACGACGCAGCCTGGTTTGATCGTGATTGTAACTTACCAGCCCAAATTCGGAAATACCTAGAAATACTGACGTTGAGGGAGAGGGTGGATATGTTCGGCCACACGTTAGCCATCGCAGGGATGTTGCATCGTCGAGCATAACGGGCACGATTTATCGATGCTGGAAGTAGTGCAACAATGACAATGCAGTGCAAGACTCATGTGTTTAAAGAAACAACTTGGATTTAGGGTCATATTTAATACAAATTTGCATACAAGCCTCAGAAAATCGCAGAGAATTGATCTGGGTGAATGAAGCTTCCAACCTCGCTTTTTACCCAATCACTTCCAAACCGGAGTTCCATTATTGTCCGGTGGTGGGACGTCCTTCAGCACATCGGAATACAGCGGCCATTGCCGACCCATCCAGGATGCTAGCACTGTATGGTCTTTGTAGAAATCGCCCGTGTTGGGATGGATGAAAACGCTATAAAAGATGTTCAATATACGGATTCCGAGATGATTGCCATTGATACGATGCTTACTCGCATGGTCCGCGATTGACCGTCAACCAGGAGAAGAGTGCACCTGTCTGATGCGGATTGAAGGTATCGACTTCGAACATGGCGGTAGGATGTGGGCCTAACGTATAATATGAGCGCATGCATGGCTCGAAACAAATAAGACACTCACCCATTGGTTTATCCCAGAGTCGAAAAATAGGTAACTAGTATCGTCGCGTCAGCAAACAAAACAACACACATGACGCGCTGCACACTTCTGGAAATTCGCGCCTTATGCGCTCATGAAGTTCCTGCGCGTATTTGGCCTCTTCAGGAACACCTTGCATGTAGTAAACTGAGAGACGCATTAATAAACCACGACGAGACTCGGGGCAAAGCGAATGTCTTACTATGGAAGTCAAATCCATTGCTTGACGAATCGATGGGTTTAGGGAATTCGTCGTAGGACTTTGATTGTGGGGCGGGGATACCAACCAAGGCTTTGGTCACTGGGTTGAAGGCAGTTGGAAGAGGCTCGGCATTCTCATAACCAGCGAGAGGAGATTGCCATTTGCTCATTGTGTGCTAGGAAGAATTGAGATGTAGATTGAAACTGATAATGCATGGCGGGGTATCTGATAAGGAATTATATAGGAAATACCGGGACTACTGACGCGTATAATCGGCAGAGATTGTGGCGGCATAGACGAGCTATGGGAGCAAAAGAACTTGTATCCAATGACGCAAGTTGTCGGCGAGGCCTGCGCACTAATAATATCAGAAATCCGTAGTACGTGTATTATCAATGGATCACGTACCCCCTAGTAGTCACACAATTGACTTCTTACCACTTGGTCAATCGTCTTCTGTATATCATCTCTTTGTATTTTCATCCTCGTAATAATCTGCTGCAGAATGTCTAAAAGTAGGTCTCTGTCAACGACGAAACGTTCAAATGAAGAACAATAAGGATTTGCATCCGCAGTCGCAGGCAAAGTTGTATTTAATTTTGGACAAATTCAGAACTTATCACGGTATGTATCATGACCAAAAGTCGGGACTCAGCTGAGCTTACACATTTGCTTCCACGCAATCCATTCTCTCACAGCGATGGCATACGAGACCTTCAGAGCTTCAGATATTCAGACTCCAATCCATGAGGCTGAAAGACATGTGAAAGATGTCACTTTCTTCAAACTAAATTTGTTGGTTACAGTGTAGTACTTTGTTGGATCCCGTGTTGAATTGGTTGCTTCGTTTTCAGAGTCCGCGATGGTGTGCGTCTATGTTTTTATTTAGATCCGCATCTCCTTGGTTGGATGTTATACCCACGATATCTCAGCTTTCTACACAGTCCGTACTTCCAGCCAGTGTTCAGTTGCATCGCAGTCAAAGATAAAGGCCATTTTGAAAGATCAAAACTGGTCCATAATGCAATCTGCCATATCTGCTATGGAAACTACATAACCACAGGCAGTCTGGCAGGATTAATAGA
Organism: Hygrophoropsis aurantiaca; assembly: GCA_021014935.1. NCBI lineage: Eukaryota > Fungi > Basidiomycota > Agaricomycetes > Boletales > Hygrophoropsidaceae > Hygrophoropsis > Hygrophoropsis aurantiaca. The sequence continues at coordinate 6,628 of MU267681.1, forward strand.
CGGGTGGATCGGCCAAGGGAAATCTTTACTACGCGAACAAACTGCATTTTTGTTGTCAACGCAGCTGGGGTGTTTGGTTACACCGTTGTAACTCCAGATGAACAATGGATGATCTCCAAGACTCCATACCAGCCACATCTTTATCCGCTGGCACGTGGGACCCAAACTGGATGCTAACAACTGCAGAAGGAAGACAAAGAGGTCGTGAAGGTATATAAATGCCAGCTCCACTTTCGACGAGTTTTGCACACCTTGTTTTCTTTCCCCTCTGCTCTTCTCCTCCTCTCTAACGTTTCTTGGCCAGGCGCCTCACTCTCTTTCACGAGTCTCTCTCTTTGTTTTCGAAGTTCTGGGCTGCCACTCGATCCTTGCTTGCTAGTAGTTGTCGCTAGTTGACTGAGTCTTCAACTGATATCTAATCTCGATCGTGGTATTTGAACGATGCAGCTTCAATTTCTTGTTGCTGTCCTGGTGGCATGTCTGGTACATACCGTCCCCACAGCTGCTATTCCCACAAGGCGCACGCCTAACCCGAACCCCGGAATGATAACAATGCCTCTAAAGCGACTCCAGTCTGCTTCTGGAGCTGGTGTCCATCCCCAACTGGTAAGCGTTGTAACGATTGCCCGCGCGTGATATAGGGTACTCATCGTCCGATAGTTGCTTCAACAGCATATCAACCGCTCCCAGCGACGTCTGGCTCGCATGGCTGGTCGCGCTGAGCCTTCCGATGATGAACTGCGAGAAAACCTCAAGAAGCGCATGTTCATTCTCGAAAGCGGACCTGGCTCGCGTGTACCCCAGAGCTCTGATAATGCCGCGGTGTCTCGGAGCAACTTTAGCAGACGTCGTTTCAGATCGGGCATGGCAATGGCCCAAGGTGATGAATCGGGCGGTCATCGTGGAAAGCATGCCAATGGTGGTGCTGGTGTAGGTGCTGGTTCTGGGGCTATGATGGGTGGAGCTGGTGGCATGAATGGGACAATGGGAAATGCTACCATGACTTCTGGCAACGGGACATCTTCTGGCAATGGCACCGCGGCCGGGAATAGTACGAGCTCCGGTGTTGCTGAAATCGATATCCAAGCAGCGATCAATGGAGGCCTTACTCCGGCGAACAAGCCCACTGCCAACAATTCCCTCGGCCTTGACATCGAGTAAGTGTATAGTTACCAAAGTCATACTTATGAGATTGATAATTGATATATTGACTTTGTTCCATAGAGCTGACGATACCGGATACGTTGCTACTATTCAAATTGGCACGCCGCCTCAAGACTTCAAGATCTTGATGGATTCTGGCTCGGCAGATTTCTGGGTTGGAAGCCAGGACTGTCAATCTCAAAATGGCGGAGGTTGCGTAAGTTGACACTCGCATTGATTTTATACAGCTTAATTGAACATCCTTACAGGGAAACCACACCTTCCTGGGAACCTCAAGTTCTAGCTCTTTCGTGCAGTCAAATCATCAATTCCAGGTTACATATGGATCTGGCGCTGTCGCAGGTGTACTTTGTCAGGACAACGTCAACATTGCCGGACTTGCATTGAACAATCACACCTTCGGCGTTGCTTTGGAGGAAACCGTCCAGTTCTCAGGTAATACCACGGCATTCGACGGATTGATGGGACTGGCACAATCTGTGAGTTTGATGTTCGGCCTTGTGAATCTCGACTAATTCCAATCAACAGACGCTCTCTGAACAAAATGTCTCAACGCCTGTCGAGTCTCTTGCTTCACAGGGCCTCATCGCTTCTGCTATCACCTCCTTCAAGATATCTCGTCTCTCGGATGGACTCAACGACGGTGAGGTCACATTTGGTGGGCTTGATGCCTCCAAATTCGTCGCCTCTAGTTTGGTCACTTTCCCGAATGTGAACCAACTTGGCTTCTGGGAGGGCGCCGTGGATGCCATCACTGTCAACGGAACTGATTCCGGCTTGAGTGGACGAACTGCTATCCTAGACACCGGCACCACACTAATCTTGGCCCCTGCTCAAGATGCTACCGCGATTCACCAGATGCTCGGGGGCTCGTGTGATCAACAACAATGTACAATCTCTTGTACAACTGCATCTAGTCTTGCTCTTTCTTTTGGAAACGCGTCGTTCGCCATAGACCCGAGGGATCTGGCGGTGCTCCCGCTCGATCCTAACGATCCTACTGGTGACTGCATGTCTGGAATCCAAGCCGGGTCGGTTGGTGGTGCGAACGAGTGGCTTGTAAGTCCAATCACACTTTACCTGGGAGGCATGCTCTGATTGCGCGTATGGCCTAGGTTGGAGATGTATTCTTGAAGAATGCATACTTCTCAACGGATGTTTCGAAGAACCAGATTTCGCTTGCGAAGCTGACGACTTCATAGTATCAATGACAAATGAGGATGGGGAGTTGCTGGATCAGCTCTCCTTAATGTTCTAATTGGCATGCGTTGTGCAATTTGCTATCGTCGTGTCTAGTTAGTAGTGCTAGTTCTGTATTATAGCTATGAAGTCATCAAGGTTCTCCTGCCCCCTAGGGATTGACGTGGATGCACCGTTAAGAGTACAAGTACATAAATCATGAGTAACGCTACATACAGAGGTGATATGGCATTCAGCTTGACTTCTTTCTGAGTAGTTCTTTCGCAATTTCCTCGTTATCAGCTGACTGATCTGGGAGCCAAAAAGCCTGTAATGCAACTCAGATCAGTGACCAGGCCAATAAAAGTTATAGCATTTTGATGTTCGACACACCAATTCGGCACCGGCCGTTACCATCATGGCCAATCTAGGATTGAACCGTACACATCGAGCTGGTCCTGGATGACCATCTATGTTGGCTAGAGGTTGTATCCGCGTAGGGGGGACCTTCAAGTCCAATGGGCCCGACCGTGTGGGTAGATTTTGCATGTCCCAAATAGCTATACGGCCATTTAGACTTCCACCGACAACATACTTGCTATCGGGAGTCCATGATACCTCTTCTCCACTGCTACCTTTGACTGGGTCGATGCTTTGTGGTGCATCGAGTCTTCGGCGTTCTAGCCCGACGTGTCCTTCGAGCTTCGCCAGCAGATGTCCCTCGAAAGCATCCAGTATGTAATGCGCATCTCCAGAGCAGCCAACCAGGAGATATTTTCCATTCGACGAGAAAGAGAGCGAGGTCATGTATATTGGGCGTGGAGGATAGCTTACGAGTGCAAGCGTAGGATCTTCCAGAGTTATTGTGAGGAAAGGAGCCTTGTCAAAATTCGCTTGATCATACAGGAGAACGCGTGAGTAGTTGTTGACCGCTACTGCGAATACTACACCCGTTGTATCATATGCAACGATAGGCGTGGAAGGTAGGTTAAGAAGCCCTCGACAAGTGGGAACGCGAAGGTCCCATAGCCGAACAGTTTTGTCAAGAGAACCAGACATGAAGCCGTCGTCGGTAGGGGAAACCTCGAGCGAAACGACGCGCTGCTTGTGCCCTTTGAAATATTGCAAATATTTGTTGTCATGCAGTGAGTGGTATCGAATCGTATCGTCTTCCTTAGTCGATGCATGGACTACGGTAGTGTTTTTGTGTGTAAAACGAGGCAGATCAACTCCATATTTTTTTGAATACAGAGTCTTCAAATGTCTACACGGAATGCAGTCGTCATCATTCGGAAGACTTTCATAGGAGCGGAAGCACTTGCTTGCCAGTTTTGCAGCTATATAGTCTGAACGTTTCATCTTCTGAGGCTGTTAATACTTGGTCTCCCCGATCATCGAAAGCTATGGCGGTTATGTGTCTTGGCCCCGCATTCGATCTCGAATGGCTACCTGGAGTTGGGGGCGGCTGTGGTTCAACGGCACCTTTATATATTTTGGCTGGCTTCAGTTTTTGCTGGATATGATTATTAATAAACCAGGTCTTATATTCAAAGATTTCAAAATACCATCAAGCCATTAGAAAGCTGAAGTGTTGATGCAGAAGAGTTTCCATTGGCATTTGGTGGAGGAGGCATATCAATAATTGTGACAACTCGAACGCGTCCGACAACCGAGGTTGGGTTTTCGGTGTCTGAGTTTGAAATCACGTTTTCCTTTCACGATCACGATGGCAGAAGACGAAACAGCCAAATTATGGAAAGTAAATCGCACAATTCATGAATTGGTCAAGGACAGGGTACGTGTATTTGTTCTCTATTGGCTAGTTCAATCTTGATATCACGGTCATATCAAGGGTTATCAAGTGTCAGATGATGAAATCCATATGGATCTCACTACCTTTCGTTCGCATTATGCTAATAGTGGAGGAAGCGTAGAGTATGTTCGAAACCCAATTCAAGTGTTGAAGTAATGCTTAATATGATACTCAGTCGTAATCAGCTCAATTTCTTCACCAATGCCCGAGAAAATCCAGCAGATCAAATCTTCATTTTCTTCTCAGATGAAAGAAGCGTCGGTGTTAAAACAATGCGGAAGTAGGTACAATTCAACATCTTGACGTCAATAGCTCAACGAACCCGATATTCAGATTGCTAGGCATTCTGGAGGAGAAGTCAATACAACGAGGTGTTATCATATTCCCGGGAAATATGACCCCTTCCGCCCGAAAAGTTGGTTTTGCTACATCCTCGGGGTTGTCCACCACGTTGACACCAAATTTAGGTGATTGCAGCAATGTCTGCTCAATACCGGCTCGAAGAGTTCTCCGAATCAGATCTGTTGGTCAACATCACTCATCACACACTTGTACCAAAACATGAGGTCCTTACACCTGAGCAAAAAAAGAATCTTCTTGAGAAATAGTGGGTTTTTTGACACAGCTGATAAATGTTACTCTAAGCATGTGCTTTTTCACCAGCCGTCTCAAGGATACTCAACTACCACGAATTCAACTAGCTGATCCTGTCGCTCGCTACTATGGTCTCCGCCGTGGCCATGTTGTTAAAATCACACGGCCTAGTGAAACGAGTGGTCGATATGCCAGTTACCGTATATGTTTCTAGGCGCTATTCCCTGATTCTGGGTTTGTGCACGTCCTCGGCTCCGGTTAATTTACTTATTTGCTTCCCCCCACATGTATCCAGTAATATCACAATGCCACCAGTTTTGAATCTTCCCCAATCCGGTGAGTCCTTGAAGTTGCAGCCTTCTAAAATTTAGACGTTAGGTACGTCACCTCGAAGTGTACAGCCTCGAACGCTTGAATCACTCCGATTGCTCATTATTATCTTCTTGTGTGGATCGATAGAATTCTCCGGAAAAGGCCACATAATTTTAAGATCCCTGATTGTAATTTCGCAAGCTCAAACCTCAGTTGGAAACTGTTATCCTTGGAGTTGAACATTTTCCCGACGTTCAAGGAGAACCATCACATCTAGGTTGAGCACTTTTAAGAAGGATATCCGATCAGCGAGCCGCTTCCTTATTGGCGGACAGATGAAGCTGGCCGGTAGTTGAGATGCCGTCTGCATTGGAGACTGGGGCACAATTCATAATCGCCCGTTTATTCCAAGTAGACTCCCAAAGGTAAGCTATCTGCCGTTCTTTAGAAATGATGTACTGTCCCTCATGTTTTTGATGCGATGAATTCCAATTCAAGACAGCGATCGCCTCGATGTAGTGAAGCACTGGTTGTTTCGTGCCCGCCTCCAGATTCAAAGAGGAGCTTTCCCTTCCAGATTGAGGGAAGCGTTAGCGTAAGTCGCGCCGGTTGCAGACGGGACTCCAGGCCATAGTCAAGACGGGAATATAGCACGAGCAACTCTTCGCAGGAGTAATTTGCGCGATTTTCCAGAAGGGGAGCTGGGGTGCTTACCGTCCTTGAGTTCCGGCGCAGCCAGGGCAAAAGCCGGACCGATCAAAGTGCAACAGGCACTCGTCGACGTGTAACGTCTCATCAGTGGGGCATGCGCCCCCTCCACTTCACCCCCTGTCTAATTCAATAGGAAGGCTGAGCATGCGCAACGGTTGCTGCAATGAGTAGTAAGTGTGTAGCGAGCAACAATGTTAAACGTACTCATAAAGAACCATTTCTATCGTACGCATAGCCGAAGCTACGGCACTTGGTTTACAGCCCACGACATTCCTCATTCACATGTCTAAATCCCGGGAGAGAAGGAGACTTTTGAGGTAGATGTTGTTCCGGTAGCAGACAACTCAATTGAAGGATGAAATGAGGGATTCCGGTGTCATCTAACGATTACGACATCCTCTCCTTAGGGCAGCGTGTCTTATAGTCACTTTCGCTGGCGCGGATTTCACCAGTCCACCGAGTTATGGGCCATATAAATTTGCGATCTTTCTGGAGTGTCCTGAAAACTCCATCACCCGCAACTTTTTAATCATGCCTTCAACACCTGTTGGATACACTCTTCCCGACCTTCTCTCAGTCTGTCCATTCCAGCTCGGTGACGCCAATCCTTATTACAAGGAAGCAGGGGCCGACTCCAAAGCATGGCTTAGCCAATATCACATTTTCACCGACCGCAAACGCGCTTTTTTCGTCCAGGGATGCAATGAGCTGCTTTGTTCTCGCGTATATCCTTACGCTGGGTACACAGAGTTCAGGACAACTTGTGACTTTGTTAATCTGTTGTTCGTCATTGATGAGCTGAGTGACGATATGAACGGTGAAGATGCGAGAGACACATGCGATACTTTTTATCGCACAATGGTTGATCCAGAATATAACTACGATTCTCCAATAGTTCAAATGACGAAAGAGTAATCATTTAATCATTTCCATCTTGCACTTTTCTGACTTAAATGCTCCAGTTTTCGGGAACGTCTTACATCAACCTTAAAACCGCGCAGCTTCCAACGTTTCCTTGGGCATTGCAAAGCCTATGTCGACGCGGTATCTGAAGAGGCCGAGCTCAGGGAAGCTGGCGAGGTCTTAGATCTTGCGTCTTTCATTGCACTACGCCGCGAGAACAGTGCCATCAGACCCTGCTTTGGTCTCATTGAATACATCCTTGGCATAGAGCTACCCGACAACGTTCTCCATGATCCCACATTTCAGAGCATCTACTGGGCAGGTGCGGATATGGTCTGCTGGTCTAATGTGAGTATAAGCTGCATTCATTTTCCACGAGGCTCAATTTTGTTCTACAGGATGTGTATTCTTTTAACATGGAGCAAGCGAAGGGACATACCGGAAACAACGTGGTCACTGTCCTCATGCGAGAACATGGAATTGAGCTTCAGGAAGCAGCAGACATGGTTGGCGGTATCTTTGAAGAACTGATGAGGCGCTACTTAGAAGATCGAACTCGACTCCCATCGTGGGGTCCAGAAGTTGATGCAGATGTTGCGCGGTACATCCAGGGCATAGACCACTGGGTCGTCGGGAACCTTCAGTGGAGCTTTGAGACACCACGGTACTTCGGGTCTAGGCATACAGATGTTTTGCGCACGCTTCGCATCACCCTAATTCAAGAGCAAGATAGCGAGGAAGATGATTGACGTGGCCCCGCTGACTTTCTCTCATCCCTCCCAACCTTTCTATTTTAATTTTTCACCCGTCTACTATATTCCAAATCTGATAACTTATCAAGGATTTTATTCGTTTGAGAATCATTTACTACGGACATCATGCGGGCTGCTGTTACCAGCCCTAGCAAAATACAAGATATGGCAGGATATATGGGACAATCTATGGACGATTACATATGTACTACACGTACTGGGATTTTAAAAAAAAATGTTCATGTTAAAGTCCCATGATATTAAACACAAGGCATCATCATACACAATACCCTCGGACTCGGTAAATACATCATAGATTGTTATATATACAACAACCCGAGGTAGTCAACTGGAGCCGCAAAATAAAAGGGCTCCCAGGCTCGAGGCTACTCTTACACTCTCAGGATCCGCCACCGTGTCGGAGCCACCTAGGTTTCCCAAGGGGTTTCCGGAGGAGTAAGTGGTGTTTGCCTGAGATTGATTGCAAGGCAAAAGGATACGTATACCCAAGCCACTTAATTCCACTGGCAGAAGCAAGGTGCGGATCGAAACTGTCAGCCGATAACTTATCCGATGGCTTGTCCAGTGCAAAGCGTCTGGACTCAGGACGTCCCTTCCGTCGAAAAAATAGTGGGCCATTCCCGAACATCCACAGTCAATCCAGTCGAGTGACTTATCGGGGTGGCAGCACGTTTCTAACCAATCTTCATTTTGACTCGGAACAGCCTGAGCTTCAAGTTGAAGTTTGTGCCATGATACTGCCAGTATAGTTCTCGATCGGAGAAACACTCATTGAACATGCACACTGGCGTCAAATCCTTCAACTTCTCTACCGATACGACCACTCTTGTGATCAGTGACATGAATACCGGTGTCTTGCAACTCTGGGATATTCAGCTTTGGCGTCCCCGCGAGGATCTCAGATTTGGATGGATTCAAAGTGATGCCTGGGTGACGTCGATTTCACCCGACAGTTCCTGTGATGTCTTCGGTCAAATGGTCACCTCTCATGACCTGTAACAATCGTTCACAAATCATGATTGGCTGCACAGAGTACGGTCGAATCGATCCTTAGTAGCACTTAATTCTCAACGGAGCAACAATTATCTGCTAAAGTGGCACCAATGGAGTGTTCTTCCATTTTGCAGTCCCCAAAGAGATATCAACACTGCAAGTCAAGGCACAATCGGAGCCACCGATTGTGAACCCTGCTGCATCCCTTCCAACGATTTTAAAAATCCCAATCTAGTTCGGACGTAAAGGAGATAATTTCCCCCTTACATCCACTTCCGGGCCACTCGGGGTACTTCAAGCCTTCATTTGCGCCGATGCATTGGTTAGGTCTTTTGTGCCACGAAGAAAGTTTTATGGTTTCCTCTCAGAATCCTCTTGGATTGACACCTTATAATCATGGTGCTTTAGATGCCCTTAGGAATACAAGGATGGTGTCCCGCACACCGAACCATCCTTGGTGGTAGATTTTCACCCATACGATCCGCTCGGGCTGGAAGAGCAGTCGAAGCGGAACTACTCGAACTGGGGAAAGTATATCAGCGAGCGATTTCAAGGGCATTATATTCCAAAAAGCAAAAAAGAAAGAAAGAAAGAAAAAAGAGGGGAAAGGCAAATGACTGAGATGATCAGTGTGCTCGCCGCCGCCAGCAGCGAGCACGAATGTTTCGGTAACGTGCCGGGCAATATTCATGGTGCAGGATCTGCGCGCAGGCAGATGAAATATGTCAAAATACCATATCTGGGTGCATAGTACCCAGCTAATTTGAGATTCACACATCACAAACCAGATCAGTTTTAAATTTCCGAGTTCAATCCGATACACCTGGGTAACAGTATACCTCGGCATCAAGCATCGTCGTACACAATACATTGGGAGATAAACATATCATAGATCACTATACATACAACCAACGCCCAAGTGAGTCAGCCCAAGTAGGCAACTCAGAGACACTTTGTGCCGCAAAAGGACCTTTGAGCAACTCTCTCTCGTCTACACTCTCCGTCGCCTTAAGTTCCCCAGGGGTTTCCGGAGGAGTAACTGGCACAGCGTTCGCCTGAGGTTGATTGTAAGGCGAAAGGATACCCAAGCCACTTCCACCAACAGAAGTGAGGTACGGATCGAAACTGTCAGCCGATAAAGCAGCAATCAATTCACGAAGATTGGTGTCGGAAAGATCTGTGTTAAGATGGATGAGTGATGGCAATAACGAAAAAGCACGGGTACTTACTGTCAGGCACTAAAGTCACAGCACATCCGCCGCCGCCGGCTCCAGTGAGTTTAGTGCTTAACTCGTAAGGGGAAGATGCCGTTTTTGAACGTATGGCCTCCAATGACGAGTGAGATACTCCAAGCGCAACCAGATGAGCATGGTTTTCATCAATAAGAGCCTGTGTTCGTAAGCATTACGATGATGTACAACGGGAGAGTAATGATACTTGCCGAGAGTGCAGCCAAAAGCGCATCCCGGGAGAGTTCTGGATCCGCCAGCGCTCGGCGAGCTTCATCGCTGATGCTTTGAATGGCTGTCAATATTTTGTCGACCACTTCTGGTTCTTGGTCCTTTTTCACGCCAACGGCTGCGACCAGGCTCTTGGTATCTCGTGGCACTCTTGTGTTGGTCAATAAAAACCGAAGAGATTTGAATCTATAGATCAAGAAAATCAGGTGATGGAAACTCAATATAAACTGCGGGACCGACCCCTGAATTGGTTCCATTCCACCCTTTTTGCCAAATCCAGCCTTTGTATATGCCAACCCACCACCAAAGACGGACACAGCATTATCAACCCCGCTAGGATTTCCATGCAATATTTTTTCGGATACAAAGGCCCAACGATTGACTTCATCTGCTGTTTGAGGGGAAAGTGCGCGGCGGCCTTGATGGGAGACATGTAGGTGACCTGGATCGTCAGGCTGTGCTTCGCGCGTAGGAGCAGGTTGTGGTGGAGCCGCAATGCGTTCGTGAATGAGTAGTAGTGCAGTTGCCACACAAACCGAAAATGAAGCAGATGAACCGAGCCCTGCGCCAATTGGCAAAGTGGAACGGGTAGTAAAATTAAAAGAGGGTCTAAAAAGATTTTTCGATGATAAACAGAACAGAACAATAAGATTAGCAGGAATAGGTACCTGGCGTTCCCGAGGGCGAGAATCATGTACATGTATAGGAAAGCCACAGATGCTTGTTTCGCTTTCGGATGTGCTGATATCAAGGGTGGCAGAGCGCGCGTAGTGATAGCATCGATCAACTTATTGTCTAGACTTTCTGGAGGTGCATTCCCGACGGGAATCGGAATAACAGCATCCCAGGGGAGGTCGTCCAAAATCCACTCGTGTTTGAGGTCTTCGATATCGACGAAATGAACGGAGAGTTTACCATCATGTCGCGGGGTAGTAAGACCATAGCAGCGCAGATCAACAGAAGCAGCAATAGCAGTCTGATCAAAGGGCACAGGTGAGCTCCATGAATGAGAATATGCCGAAAAGAATGGAGGCTTACAACTCCATGGACGACTGCGTGCTCTCCGAAAAGTATCACTTTTCCGGGAGCGCTCACGAACCACTCCCTATCTTTACGACGTTCACTCATATATCCAAGTCCAGCAGCATCGTTGAAAGCAAGTTTTTCCACCGCTCGGCTAATGACATGACCCTCGCGAGGGATCGAGGAACGGACGTAATGTTGGTGCTCGTCTGCTCCAGCAGATAGGGTGATGGCCCCGGCTTCAAGAAGAGCACGTTCTAGATCATCGAGAAGGTCTGCGGGGTCCTCGATGCCGACACACAGACGAATGAGGTCTTCGGGAAGTCCACGCGCAGCCCGCGTCGCAGCATCAATGGATGCATGACTGCAAGCAGCAAAACTGCCATTAGCTGCGATGATCACGGAAAGTTATCAAATACGTACGACATCACACAGGGCATACTAATGAGGGAGTTGACACAGCCAAAGCTGACGCTGATACCCCACAGTCTTGTGGCACCTACAATACGTTCACTCATCGCTTTGTCACCTGTGGTGAAACTGAGGACGGCTCCGGGACCATCCGCAATACGCTCGTGTACATCCCGATCAGGATGGCTTGGTAGACCAGGAAAGTTCACTTTGAAGCCAAGATGGTCAAGCATAGTTGCCACGCGCATAGCAGTGGATTGCTGGCGATCCATGCGGATGGCAATGGTCTTGATTCCTCGGAGAAGCAGGAAGCAATCAAATGGCGTTAAGGCGTTACCGGTCGAGTTGATAACAAACGCCAGTTGCTAGAATGTAACACATAATTAACGCAATATCGAGGGGAGATATTATGCGGCAAAACCTTGGCAATGTCCTCTCTGTTACATGCGATAACACCAGCCATCAGATCGTGATGACCACTGAGATATTTCGTCGCGCTGTCGTATACAATGTCTGCACCATGTTCGAGTGGACGCTGTAAGTAGGGGCTCATCATGGTATTATCTACCACAACGATAGCATCGGGAGCGCGCTCCTTGACGTTGGCGGCAATGGTCGCAATATCAACAATCTTGAGGAGGGGATTAGTGGGGGTTTCGAGCAATACCATTGCAGTTTTGCCGGGCTTAATGTATTCCAGGAGATTGGCAGCTTTTGTGGTATCAACGTGATGAACAATGACACCGCCGTGTGTCTTCAAGTAGGTGAGTAGGCGGTTTGTGCCTCCATACAGGTCATCGCCAGCTATGACCTCGTCTCCAGGTTTAAGAACCCGAAGAATCGTATCCAGCGCAGCCATGCCTGATGACACTGCAAATGCATGTTCCGCAGAGGATATCTTAGCGATGTGGTGTTCTGCAATACTCGTCAATAATTAGGTGGGACGAAGTAGAATAGAAGTGAGGAGAAGCAGCATCAAGAGAACCGTGTCATTTTCAGACCTATCAGCCAACACCATCCGACCACAACAATGACTTCCCACTGCCAATTCTCGTTGATTAATGAACTGACAACTCACCTAGATGGCTCCGCGTTGGGTTGCCGCTCCTAGAATAGTCGTATTCTCCATTTACGCCTTTGAATGTTGATGTTTGATAGATGGGCACCGAACTAGATCCATATTGGTCCTTCTGGAAAGGATTTTCGACGGTTGCACACAAGGTCGAGAAGCGATATGGTTGTCTTGGTCTAAAGGGTGATTCAGGTTCTGGGGTAGGTAGATCGTGACCCCCAATGCTGGTTTGGATCTTTGGATCTTTCAGCGCAGACATTTCTGGTGAAGATAGGGATTCAAAACTGCGAAAGATCTGTGGAGGAGAATGGGTAAAGGAAGTGTGGAACGATGGGTAAAGTGAAATTCAGCACTTCAAGGTAGTGTCTCGGTTCTAATTAGTAGAGATGATTGTCTGTTTTAACATTTTCAACAGATCTTGACCCAAACATCAGCTAAATGGAGATGATGTTACCTAAAATGGCTATTATATGATCTTTTATCCCACATCTTGATTGAAACGCAACTTTACCTCATTCTATGGCGTGCTCTGCACGACTTTTTATTCTCTCATCCACCATCGTAGCGATATCGGCCGAAAATCATATCGAATGCCACCAAAGAAAGCAAGAGAGCAAGGTATACATAAAAATCTTCAACTATACCTTCAGTTTACTGAGAAACTGAGAATTCCTTGAGCCTCGAGGCAAGTCAACTCAGCAAAACAAGTGCTCGCTCCCGAGGTGATTGCGAAACGAACCAGGAGACATCTCGACGAACTTGAGGTCTGTTGGCGCAGCTTGGACATGTATCTGAACGATGCTGAGGATATGATTGCTTTTCCGACAGCGGTCGAACTACGCAGAACCGTCCATCTCGCTACTAGGCGAAGAAGAAGACGATGGCGCTGGGGGTAAGTATGCCAAAGGACGCGCGCGTCAGACTATATCAGACAAGCGTCACTTTGGGGATCCGTCCGCCAAAAAGAAAAAGACTTCAATGAATGTTCGAACTGCGATACTTTATCGTAAAAATCTCGCAACTTTGATCGAGGAATCGGCAAGTTCGGTCTGATCGTGCGCATATTCACAGTGGTGTTAAGCTGACTGATCAGGGAATCGCACATTTACCCCCCAATGTTCCCACATATCTAACAGCAGCCGCTCCTCCTCCAGTAATCCCACCACGCTTACTCTGCTCGGTATGCGGATACAAAGGATCTTACAGATGCAAGAAATGTTCCATGCCATACTGTGATCTCAATTGTGAAAATGTTCACAATGAGACACGGTGTGAGAGGCGTGTGATTTGATGGACCTGTAATCGCTAGATTCCACAAGTAGGTTCATACTTTCACTACAAGCTTGCTTGGTGGACAGTTGTTTCATCTTATTTCAAGCACGGCTGTCGTTTGATGCGCTTAGCGATCCTCGCCAAAGAAATATTAATCGCATGGACCGCGTTTGATCGTCTCCACTGTGATATCCGTTGCTGACCGTCAAGGAAACGCCGCTACTTATATTCAAACCCGAATGTTGCGCACCCTCCTCGAAATTATCATTACGACGCATAGCCACACGGTTTTTTTGGGCTACGATCAGAATACGTTCAGGGGGTATGCGTGTATAGGTACGGATTTCGAGCGTATCATTATAGATGTGTGTATTCTGTAGATTAGATGAATAGCACAAATAGATCAGTGAACTTCGTTGTTGCTGAGAGAGATCGGATTATAGAAATCTGCTTTCTCGGCCGAGCCGGGAAAGCAAGCAGTGTTCTGACTCCGCATTGGCATCAGAGTGGTAAAATTGTCTCCACCAGATTTTTTCCTTCTATTTTTTGACAACATTCCCCGACCGGATTTGACTCGATCTCTTACATTTTCAATCTTTTATAAGAATTCGTTGCCCTCCCACCAAAATGTCCCAGTGCTCCTGTCCCCATACCAAAGCCGATTCCCTCCCAACAGATCCGAGTCAGATGGTTTCAGTCGAAACTAATGGCAAGCGCAATGGTCAGATCAATGGCACAAATGGCGTGAACGGCCATAACCCCAGAGATCAACAACGCAGAAACCCATATGCTCCGAGAGCATCTGATTTTCTGAGTAACATCTCTAACTTCAGTATCATCGAAAGCACTCTCCGAGGTATGCGCTGCTCTTTAGAATTTTTTTTTTCGCAACTTCCAACCTTGGATCTTTACAGAGGGAGAGCAATTCGCCAACGCCTTCTTTGATACCAAGACCAAAATCGCAATTGCGAAAGCTCTCGATGCTTTTGGCGTCGAGTACATTGAACTCACCTCCCCCGCGGCCTCGGAACAGTCTAGAGCGGATTGTGAGGCGATCTGCAAGCTCGGATTGAAGGCTAAGATCTTGACCCATATCCGGTGTCACATGGACGATGCCCGGATAGCCGTAGAAACTGGTGAGTCCCAGACTGGCTTTTCCTTCTCAAACGTTTTCAGCATACATATTCCCAATCCGATCTTGTCGAGGGTTTTGACTTCCGGAGAGGTTTTTGCGGAGAGCTCATTTAGAATTGTGAACTAGGTGTTGATGGCGTTGATGTTGTCATTGGCACATCATCTTTCCTTCGCGAGTTCTCACATGGAAAGGACATGACATACATCACCAAAACTGCTATCGAGGTTATCAACTTTGTCAAGTCCAAGGGAATCGAAGTCCGCTTCTCCTCAGAAGATTCTTTCCGCTCCGATCTTGTCGATTTGCTTTCGATATATCAGACTGTCGATAAGATCGGTGTAAATCGAGTCGGTATCGCAGATACGGTCGGCTGTGCAAACCCCCGTCAAGTGTACGATCTCGTTAGAACACTCAGGGGCGTCGTTGGCTGTGATATTGAGATCCATCTTCACAATGATACCGGAATGGGTAAGCAGAAAGTCAGACGATGTTAGCGGACTCTGAGGACATTTTGAATTTCAGCAATCGCCAACGCTTATACCGCCCTGGAGGCCGGCGCAACCCATATCGATACTTGTTGGTGATAGTTCCTTTACATCTATTATATCGCTGACACTGCTATTGACAGCCGTTCTCGGTATCGGTGAACGAGTCGGTATTACTCCCCTCGGTGGTCTTGTTGCCTGTTTATATGCCGCCAACCCCGAGTACGTCAAGGCCAAGTACAATCTGCCCATGCTGCGTGAGATCGAGAATCTCGTCGCAGAGGCAGTTGAGGTCAATATCCCATTCATGAACCCTATAACGTAAGCATGATATGAACATTGCACCACGATCATCCTGACGCATTCCATAAAGTGGTTATTGTGCTTTCACTCACAAGGCCGGTATCCACGCCAAAGCTATCCTAAACAACCCTAGCACATACGAGATCCTCAAGCCCGAAGATTTCGGACTGACCCGATATGTTTCAATTGGGTTAGTTGCGCTTGTGCTATCGGTTTGACATCGTTTTATATCGTTTCTGTCTTAGCCACCGCCTAACCGGCTGGAATGCAGTCAAGTCACGAGTGGAACAGCTCGGGCTCAAGCTCACAGATGATGAGGTGGATATCTTACAAGTTCGAAAGAGTTTATGCTGATTCTCCCCATAGATCAAGGATGCTACTGCCAAGATCAAGGAACTCGCAGACGTCCGCACGCAATCTATGGATGATGTTGACTCCTTGCTCCGTGTGTATCATTCCGGTATCCAGTCCGGCGAACTCGCAGTTGGCCAGAAGGAGGCTCTAGACCGTCTTCTCAAGGCACACCGCGAAGCACAACAAAACGAGAGCGATGGCCCGATCTCTGAGCCCGTCGCTGCCGCTGCCTGAATTGTATAGGAGAAGCGGGAATCCAAAACTGACCAGTTGGTCACATGTATAAGATTTGATCACGCCTAGCAAGATCTTGTAGTCCATCTTGTATAACTATTACTATACACCACATTGGAGAACTTTACCTTTATTTCCCGCCCAAGTGTTGCGCTTTCAACGACTCAAGCGATTTCGTCGTCATTCAGGTTACTTGGAACGATGGGTTTTTGATGTTGGGAAATCATCATTCAAGTTAGCTTTATGATTTACTCAAATTTGAATTTTGAAAGGTGGAGCCAATGAAGCGTTTAGTTTATTTCCTGGTGTCTACCAAATAGTCCAATTAAATTGTACATGCACATATAAAACCCAAGGAAGGACATATACATCGTTGTGATCGAAAGATGTGAGCAGGCCCAATGATGAGATACAAGGGGTAAATTTGAGGAGTAGTTATGAAGGGTGATGGTCATGATATCATGAGAATTAATGAACGTGTAGGTAAAGGGCTGGTGTGTTCACCAAAATGTAGAGAAAAAAGGGAAAGACTTGTCTTATGATAAGCCAAGTTTTTGGAACATGTCTTCCAATGTTTTGAACGCCACGGGTTTAACGAGACTATAAATCACGCAATTAGTCGAATAAAACGAAGATCAATAGTGATGCAAACATACTATCCGTCCATCCCAGCTTCAAAAGCTTTTCGTTTGTCCTCCAACGAAGACATTCCGGTTAGAGCGAGGATGCTTGAATGATGTTGCTTGCCGCTAGCTTTTTCGAGTTGCCGAATCTCAACTGCAGCACCAACACCTAAAAATAACGCATTAATTAAAGTCAGAGATCCAAGGTATCGGCATCGATTACCATCCAACACTGGCATGGATAAATCCAGCAGAACCACACTGTAAATAAGTTCACATCAGATGCGAAGAAAGAAGAAAGAATGCTACACTCACTCGAAAGGACCTTCAGATTGGAAGACATCCACCCCTTGCCTTCCATCTGTAGCTTCCCAATAACGATATCCCTATAAAAATTTTAGTATTCAAAGGTTTTCGGTATACCAAAAATCAACCATTACTTTTTTCTTGAGCCATTTTACACTGGGACGAATACGTCAGTCAACACTATCAAGCGATAACAAAAAGGCCCACAGTAGATTCCGAAGGATGCTATTATCTTCCACAACTAAAACTTTGCGTTGAAGTCGTTCCGAGTCCGCAGCACCTATCGAAGCCTTCAGGATAGTCCCACCGGAGTCGAGTGTCACCATCGAGTCGTGAACGTTATTCCCGCTCGAATTATCATGATCCCCGCTATTAGCAAAACCTTTGTCTGAGGACGGTGAAGCCGGTCGAGGTGCAGTTGGGCTTTGAGCTGGTGGGAACGGAGATCGAGAATATGCGCTCCAATCAGTCGTGCTTTTTCGGTGAAGACGGTCGTTGCTCCAAAGATCGTCACGATCCGCGAATGTGCTAGAACTTAAGGATATATCATCTGAAGTTGCATCGCTTGCGCTGAGGAAGCTAGATGAACGATGCTGGCGCCTTTGTCTGACCCTCAAGAGTTGCTTGAGGGCTGATCGTAATCGGTAAGGCCCTCCTGGTTTGTGTACGATGCGACAAAATCCATTCATGTGTTCATAGGCATTACAGATGCCCATGATTCTCGGGCTACCTCTTGAGGAGGATAAAATTATGAAAGACCGTTGGTTATCCATATTCTCGATGGCATTTATTACGGGCGACGGGTCTTCGTTGAGGATGACAATATCGGCCATTTCAGCGCCATCTGACCGCACATTGAAACCCCACCAAGGTCCGAGATATGTGCGAAGGACATCGCTGAGTAGTTGAAGACCTTTGCTTTGGCGGTAGAATCCGAGTAGTGATATTTCTGGTGGTCGGCTGGGATCTTCAAAACCAAGTGGATCCTGAAGATGATTGGACCAATCCTCGATCTTTTCCGCTTCAAAGATAACCTTGATCTCCGTGCCAACATTTTCTTCACTTAAAACTTCAACTTTTCCTCCGACACTGGGTGATTGAATGATGCTGTTCACAATCGCAAGACCGAGACCAGTCCCGGCTTGTAGGGGATTTTCTTGGGAAAATGGTTGGAAAAGGTGATTCTTGGTTTGTTCATGGGAATGAGCAAATGGAATAATTGAATAAGACTCTGATATACCTTCAAGAAATTTTGGCTGATGCCCTGGATATCCGTCCATCAAAGGGATGTAACCCGGCGAAAGATAGCACTCACCTTCCCAGTATCGCTGACACAAAGCTCAATCCTGACAACATCTCTGGTATCGTCGTTTGGCTGAGGCAACTGGCGTAAGGACACGTGAACGTAGCCATCCTGCAAGGCATCGATATCAGTACTTGGGAGGGAATAAGAAGACGAACTGTGGTGAATTTTAAACTGTTTCCAAATAAATTCATCAACACACGTCGTACACCACCCTTGTCGCATTTGAGTGTCCAACCCTGCATCGGTTGATAAGACCGTCATATCCAGATCTGGGGAATCTACTTACACCTTTCCGATGTTCAATGTCAACCACAACTTCTACATGCCTCGACTCCACAGGAGCTGTCACGACACTAGCATTTCGTTCCTCAAGTGCGGGTGCGTAAACAGTCCCAATTTCAGATTCACGCATGCTCGAAGTTCGAGCGCAGTAGCCTATCCATGACCCGTCTATGGCTTCTTCGACTAGCTGTTCCAAGTCAACTCTGGAACTTGCGTAAGTGGCGCTCCTGTTGAGTTGACGTGACTTACTGGCTCCTCAAAATTACATTATCAACACCTCCAGATTTCACATTACCACTGAGTTTGGTGAAATCGAGAACGTGATTGACTGTTTCCACCAATGACGTACCACACGCTTGCACTGTGTGAAGGAAGGAAGCTTGCGTGTGGCTAAGCGCTGTATCGGCAAGCAATTCAGCAGCTGCGAGAATCTGTAATGCAAGCCATGAGCATGCTTCCACGATAGAAAGAAAATTACACTAACTCCGTGCAACGGGGTGCGTAATTCGTGCGATATGCTTGTAGCGACCGTTGTTATCAGATATAAATTGTTATCAGATATAAATTAGATGATCCCGCGTTGAAAACCTACTTCGAGATAAACAGACTTTTTGCCTGGTCTGCTAGCATCATACGACGTTTGAGGACCGCAGACAGAATGATGACACCTAAATCGCCATAAGAATATATACAAGACCTCTTATCAAAGATACGGACCTATCGCTCGCAGATAAGACAATTCGTGACCTTCCAACTGAGACCCCGAGGTTGAGAACGTATGCATATTCCAAGAATACCACTCACGAAACGTTGAGTTGGGTCTGACGCATTATAAGCGCAAATAAGGGCGAAAGGACGTTTGTCAATGTTGAAGACAGGCACCGCTATGCAAAATAATCGTTAGAATCACCGCAAAGATGGATAGGTAATCATTTATACTTAAGGCATATTGAATGTGAGTTGGTATGAACGGGCGGAAGCAGACAGGTAAGATGCCCTCTGAAATTTTGCCATCAGGGTATTGTGAAAAGAACGTGTTCAACTTCGTATACTCTTCTCCAGTTAAAGTCCGCGATGCAGCTTGGAGGTTTGGATCTCCGTTATGCATAACGACAGAAACATTAGCTTCGGCGTTGAAAGTTTCAATTACCTCGCAGCGAGAGACATCCATCACTACCACTTCCTCGACGTCTAGGGTACGTTTGACGAGCCTTGCAGCACGATCATAAACTCTGTCCATGGATGTCCCAATCATATCGGATGTAGTATCCTTCTGATCGATCTCAAGGCATTCACGGCTGAATTGTTCCATCTGAGAGATTTAGAGAACAACCTGAGATAAGGTCGTATCAGGGACATTAAATGGCTTACTGAGGTCTGTATCTTATCGCGGATGCGCAATTGAATCTGTAAAATATGCATAAGTTTCGCAATAAATCGCCTAGCCACGGTACTTCACTTTGTCTCGCCAAAGTTCTAATTCGCGCATAACAATTGCCTAAAGGAGGATCAGTCAAGTATATGTTGCCACATCTTCCTCGAAACATTACCGCAAATTCTTTGAGAATATGTCGCTGGCGAGGACTAAATTCTCGACGAGGTGCATCGTCAATCAATGTCAAACTACCATCACTAGTGTAAGATGTGGTCAACATTCTAAGAAAATTACTTTTACCTCCCGATGTTGAAGCCATCCTGGGTTCGAAGTGGTGCTCCGGCATAAAAGCGTATATTCGGCGAACCAGTCACAAGAGGCTGAATTTATCAGCATATCAACACTGGCAATATTGACAACGGTGCACACATTATTAACGAAACGCCAATCCTGACAAGCATTCAGGACAACAGTAGGTTCGTCACCCCTGCAAGTTCATGTCAAAGGTTTCACTGTTGACCTTAAAGAGGCTCTACCTTTGCAAAATGGTGTGGGCAGAGAATGATGTCAATCTTGAACATCGGTTATATAGCAGCCCGCCTTGAGATGATAGTGAAGTGTTAAATAGTATTCTTATGATTAACAAACTTACATTGCGATTTAAACCACCTGGAATCGATGACCAAATTGTTGAAATGATCGTCATACGATGTGGCAAGATATGACTTACTGATCGGTACTGTCCACGAGCGAGATGGCTACCGCTTTTGTATTGAAAACGAGTTTTACCAGGTGCACAATCCTGTCAAAATTAACATCTGGCCCAGTGTTCCAAATGTTATACCTGCATAGGCAGTATCTTTAGAATTACATTTGTAACCCGGGTGGCGACTCACTTGTATAACGCACGCCGTCGCTCTAGTTCATCCGGAGGATTCGGAGGAGCTAAATACCTCAGCTCGTTGAACATCTGTTCTTCCTTGACTGCACGACTGGCTTTGAAAGCATTGGAAGGATCCGAAACTGCACGACTACCAGATATCCCCTTATCTTTTCCTGTAGTTCCGGGAAGTGGGGACGATGTCTGTCGCGTCAAGCATATCCTTCGAGGTAAAGCCGGAACGGTAGAAATATTCAATTCCATCGGCTCAGAGTCGCGTCTAAGGTTGGCTAAGTCAGGCCAAAAGTTTGCAATATCGTTGACGACTGCTCTTTGGGACGATAAACGCGTTTCCTCAGCACTTGGTACCTTGCTGAAATAATCCTGAGGCATCTCCTCAGGAGAACTACGATTGATCGGAGCAGTAGCTGGGGGAGGAAGTGCCCATTTGCCTAAGTCCGCATTTGAAGCGTCGAAGTAGTCGTTTTTATCAGAAGCAAGCTGAAAAGGGGTGGCCGGATTTGACCCTGGGATAACAGAAAGCCTGCCACTTTCGTTGATAACATCCTGTGTACCTTCCCAAAAACTTCCAAGACGAGTCTTGCGTAGGCCACCAGGCGTCATTGGATCAGGGTTAGAACTAGGAATATGTGCGCCAGGAATGGCAGCATGTACTCCACGCATCGGGTCCGTGAGCTCGTGCTCTGGTGAAGGAAGTGCCAAGGGCGAGAGATTAACACGTGCACCTGCCCACCGCAAGGTAGCAGCAGCAGTGGTAGCGTCGGGGCTCAAGGTGAAATTAGGAGGTACGTCTAATGATATGGCCATCGGTTTGCTGCTGAGAGTGGGCTTAACATCTGTAAATGACTTGCGAAAGCGTCGAGATGCGAAGGGCATAATCTGAGGGGATATTTTGGACAAGTCTTCCTGTGGTTTCGAAACAACGGAATCTTCTGTGACTAAGGTTGTATCCGAGGTTGAGTTGGTGATATCCTCGTTGCCAGCAGGGGATGACGATATCACGGTTTCGGTAAAAATGGGAATGGTAGCCGATGAAGTTGGCAATGAGGGATCGCTCATTGAGCTGTTAAAAAGCGGAAGTGCGCCAGTAGAATATGTTTTTCGGGTAGAATGAGCATTTGGATCTATCGATGGCGCCGATGACAATGGCGGTATATAAGAACGAGGAGGATTTGGCGTTCGTTGGGGGTGCCATTGACCAGAGGCGTAAGCACTCATGAATGATGCCCAATCGTAGTCAGAACTACTTGTTCCGGAGTCAACTGCTCCCGGACTGTCCCCCAAAAAACTCGCAGCTGCGAGATTATCGGGCAGACACGGCCTCAATTTCACTAGCATATATAACATGAAAACAAGTTAAAGGAGAAATTATAGAATACATACCAGCCTCAACAATATCAGAGCGGTCTTCAGAAATACCGCTATCTTGTTTGTTGGAATAGAAGATTTTAGAAGGTGACTCAGATTCATGAGCTAGTTTGACTTCCAGATTGGTGAGACTACGGGGTTGATTCTTGATGAATGCTGGGGACGACGATGGGAGAAGGACAGGGCTTCCCTCTACGATTGAGGCTGTGGCGGGTCTGGATGGTCTACGCTCCTTCTCTTCGGCCTGGGGAAGACGAGGAAACGGCATAGTAAACGGTGTCACATTGGATAGATTCGTAAACCCAAGGGCGGAAATTGAGGTAGCAGAATCGGCATGTTTATCGGCCTGAGAAGGCTCATCCATCGCATCCATTGTGATGTACTCCATGATAATGCTATAGGGTAAAAATGCATACCATAGCCAATCTGCGAAAGGTATCACAATCGACGAAACACCTGTGGAGTATATCGTATTGTTAGATGGTATACGATTTACGATGGAACAAAAGGATTTACGTCCAGTTTCTCGGCACAGGGAGTATTCTGGTCGTGGCTTCAGCTCAAAGAGCAAGCTAGGTGCACCTGGTAGGATATTGGATGACTAAGCACCCCACACCCAACTCTAACCACAAGTCCCGACTGACGTCACCGAACAGGCCAAAGGGGGTTTCACGTGGCAAAATCATTGCTTCCGAGAATTATCGAAAATCATGGTACTCTATTGTGACTAGAATAACAACAACCTATACATCCGCTACTACAAGCATGCTCCACATGTATAGCGGTAATGTGAGATTATCATTCTGGTCCGACAGGGCCTCCAGAGTGGCCGACAACGTGATCACAGCCAAATACCGCAGAGTCTGATCAAGGAATTAGATTATCCATTTGAGCACGGTAGTGAATTGGTGACATACAGAAAAACTCTCTGCCAAACCGGCCAGCCGTAGAAGGCAAGCACATACGACTATAGACAACACAAATGCCGCGCTGCCTTCAAGGGTCTTGGATGTGCTCGGAGACCACCGATGCTTTCCGATTCGTTTCCCTACTATAGATGCCTGCAAGGTACCGTCAGGATATGCCAAGACATAGGCAGATTCTACTGACCAATGCATCACCGACTCCTAACGCTAAGATACCCGTGTATTGAAGAAGTTGGGAAGGCCTTCCAATTTCTTAGATAGCTGTAGAGAGAGTAGGAGGAAGCACTCACCCTTCCAACCACAGAGGGCCAGCACATCCGGTCAAGAGATAAAAATGACTTAGGATCGCGGTGCCACTGTCCTTGTGATCTAGGAACTCGTTCATGAAGAGATGGACAGCGGCACCAAATGGATATATGGCAAAGTATCTAACATATTCAGCAAATATAAACAGCGCAAAGGCGGCACTGAACGACAAGTGTGTGAATGCGGGCTAAACGAGATTAGCCAACAACTTCATAAGAGCAATGGCGGCACTCACATCAGCAGCTACTCCTGGCAGAAACATCACGACCGCCAATGCATGAAAAAATTTACGCCTTGCATTGACTCCCAAAGTTGGAACATGCTTGTCTGCCGCATCCAAAAGGTCTGCAGCAACCTGAGAGCCGTTTGGGATATTAGGCAAATTGGGGAAAGTGAGACCTAGAGCACCCGATGAAGGCGGAACAGGTACATTGTCGGACAGCTTTGGATTCTGGGAATGACTCGCTGCCACAGGAACGATAACACCGTCACCTGTTGCAGTGGAGGTATTGCGCGGTCTGTACCTCCTAGATCTTGACAGTTGTCGATTCCATCCCGCCACGCTGATACTACCGAGAAGACCCCAGTAGGCGAGAAGTACTGGTCTGCTCCATTGCTTTTCGCCCTCCAAAAGCCAAAAAATGGCCCAGAGCCATGGATCACGCCTGCCAAGACTCCACCATGTCCAACCGCCAATAAGTATACCAACAATAATAATGGTGCCTGCGTAAAATCCTATCGCCAGCGTCCGACGCTGGCGTAATTTTTCTTGCGGAAAGCGTAGACGACGCACAGGCTTCTGTGCGATGTGCCGCGATAATACCAGTAGCGGTGAGAGGAGAAACCCAGTAAGGAAAGAACCTGCTATTAGCGCTATCTGAAATATAAGGAGCGGTGTGGGCAGGCGATAAGTCTTGATAAAGGGAGTGGTGACGGGCCAGATCTAAATGAACCAACTATGATCAAAGAAGTACTAGCGATGTGGATGTTTTTAGAACGTACTCTTGCGCGGGTCAGGTTCAAAAGCTCTGTTCCCAAAGACAACCCACCAAAGCATACCAATGCCAGCTCACCGACCGTGAATCCACCATGTGCTAGACGGATAGCAATATACAAGCAGAACTGGTAAAACAGGGATCCTATGACGATATCAAAGTAACTTATGTCTAGTACCCAGGTAAGTGGGGAAAATTTACGGTTAGTGACATGGAACCTACTTCGCCAGATACTTATATCTATATGAGACAAGACAGCTTGCACTCCGAGAATGACCCCTGTTATGATGAACGTGAATAACACATAATACCACGATCGTCGGGTCTCGCTGCGAGGTACAGAGCCGCGTTCGCCTTCAGATATGTGTCGTCGACCTTGACATCGATATTCAAACCACCACGAGGCGCAGACCTGGACGAGAAGAATAAAAGAGCAAAAGGTAGAATAGTCGACTAGGCTTTTGCGGGACAAGGCAAGCGATTCAGTAGCTGAGAGCGATTCGGGCAAAACGCGGGGGAGTTCTATACGCCACGCGCTAGGAAGTGGGTCAAAGGTGGTTGATGAACGCGAGAGCTGGATTTGCTTGAGTGAAGAATATAGCAATGCCGCCGCAATTAAGGGACCAAACAAAAGGCCAGTCAGTATGCCATCATCCGGAGACTCTCTAACAGGAGATAGTGTCAACACGACTTGATACTGTTTGAAGGAGACCTACCTGTAATTTTTTGGAACAGTCATCCAAGCAAAACCAAAATGTAGCTTCTTCGTTGACTGTATTAAGGAGCTATTTCGTCTATTATCACGGCCGTCCATGCGTGGCGAACCGGGTTTACGAAGTTCTGGGATCACGTTTGGTGAAGAAGTAGATGAAAGAGATGTGTGCGTCCAAAGAATATAAATAAGAGATATTAAACCGAGGATAGAAAGTTCTGTGATAAAAAATGAGTATATGTCGAGATGCTGAGTAATGGGGGCAACCAACCTAGCGAGATTGATGTATCCGGTTCGCCCAACAACTCAAAAATAGTCGATATTTTCATGCTCGCATACCCAAGGGATGCCAGCAATAGAAAAGACTCTCCTGCATGTCTAGTATCCATAGAAAATGTCCATAACCCAAGAAAAGGAAGAAAAGCCTGTACGGATATAGTTGATGGATACAAACTGCGAGTAGTGGAGATGGTTCTATGTCGTTGAGGAAAGTTAGACGTAGATGGCGTATGGGAGTTGGGCGCAGTATCCCCATTATTTTGTAGAGCTACATGTGGAGAGGTTGACCGAGCAAAGCACTGCGGACGTGGTTGAGAGTCTTCGGCAACATAGCCAGCAACCACTGGGCTTAGGGTACGTTTGTTTGGCGAAAGCTGCCGGCGCTTCCTTCGAATTGTATCTTGAATATCCTTCCGCAACATCTTCGTCGAGGTCCGCCGCCCTCGATTTGGGCGTGGGCCATCGTCTGAATCTTCTCCAGCTGTGTCACTTCCAGACTGGTCACTTCCCAGGGTCCAGATATGAGCACAAACACTATATATAAAGAAGGCTTGAATAATAAAACAAACCTCGATGATCCAGCGTGATAAGTAGAACTGAAGTCAACATTATTTAGATCAGGTTGTATAGCAGCCGCAGCTCCAAAAGACCCAGGTCTCCGTTTGCTTGAGCGTGCATTTGCCAGTTGCCTCCGAGAAGATTCGGCTCGCCCAGTTGCATTCCGAATTGATGGCGGGGAAGGGGAAGAATTTGAACGAGGCAGCTTGACAATTAATGGGCACTTGTTTTAAGTACGTATGTAGTTGTAGCAGACTGTCAAGACACAAATTTTAATAATGCCGATGGGGCAGTATAGCCGCCGGCTGGCGCTATTTACGCGAGGTACTTTGCTCAGATCGCGTCCCACTTTTTCTTGAGATTTCGTGTTAGTTTCTCTCTACATATCTTACAGTGCAAAATGCCCGACGATACACGCGTCGTATATCTCGAGGATATCGAAGACAACGTGTTGTCTACTACTAAAGCTAATAACGCGTCTACGGACTCCCCCAGAGGCTCACAGGACTCCCAGAGCTCCTCACAACCGACGAAGACAGTAACGACATTGAAGAGGCAGAGAACCTTAATGGATATGTTCACTGTTCCCCCATGTGCTAAAAAATCCGAGCCTGCGACCAAAAAGCTGAAGCTTACAGCGTCAGGCTCGGATTCGAAGAGCAAATTTAATGGGGCTGCGCCAGCTGGGAGGGGAATTGGACTACAGAAGCTGAACTCAATTGCGTTCTCTCTCTCCCAATTTATCGAGACTCTTCCACAAGAGCATAGGCCGTTATTAAAGCTCGAATGCGAGTGCATGGGAAAGAGTTGGTGAGTACGGCAACTTTTCTCAGTCCGATGCCGCCATCATATTCGACAACCAATCGCAGTCGACTTATGCAATGACTTCTATCAAACAGGCTGAAGTTGCTCAAAGACGAGATCAAGAAGCCATACTTCATATCTCTGAAACAGTTCCTATGGCAAGAAGGGGTGCAAGGTCCAGATGACAACACTAAATCCCTCAAGGTCTATCCGCCCCGTATGTATCCTCAAACTATAATTTTAACGCCGTATTCATTTCGTGAAGCCAGGAATATTTACTCCTGGTCTGATACACCTCTGGGTAAGGTCAAGGTGGTGATTGTTGGGCAGGATCCTTATCATGGCGCAAATCAAGCACACGGTGAGGGTCTCCGCCGCGCTTTCCGCGCATGTACAACTAAAGTAGATCGGGGATTCTCTAGGTCTCTGCTTCTCTGTTCCGAAGGGTGTTGCAGTTCCTCCATCTCTAAGAAATGTGAGGATGTTGCACTGTCGATCAATTATCTCCGCCTGATCTTGAATTTTTTTCCAGATATATGCAGAGATTAAGGCTGAGTACCCTGAATTTGAGCCCCCAAAACATGGGTAGGCGGCTCCATTTTACAAGGTCGTTGAACATTAACTAAGAGCGCCGTTAGAAATTTGACGGCCTGGGCAGAGAATGGCGTCCTCATGCTCAATACTTGCCTCACGGTAAAGGCGAACCAGGCAGGATCTCACTCTGGTAAAGGCTGGGAAGAATTTACGGATAAAGTCGTGGACATCGTCGACAAGTACGGCGGCGCCAATCTTTCGCCTGATTCCGATGTGAGCGGAATTGGTCGCGGAGTTGTATTTTTGGCATGGGGAGCCTGGGCTGGGAAGCGTGTCGCAAAATTGAACCAGGTCAGTTTCCATCTAAAAGATTTGAAATCTTGAGCTGATTGAGTCGTGGCGTTGGATCGTAGACAAAACACCTCATATTGACTAGCGCTGTAAGCTCGTAACAGCCTTGGGCTGTGTGTTCCATTTTTTTCATGGCTTTTTTTGTAGCATCCTTCGCCGTTTAGCGCCCACAAAGGCTTTCTGGGTAACGGGCATTTCAAGGCGGCAAACGAATGGCTAGAAATGAAATACGGCCCTGACAGCAAAGTAAACTGGTGCCAATTGGACACCGCCGACAAAGACCCCTGATGCCTGCAAGACTGATCAACATTGTTCATACCAAGTCCATTTGTGCATAGCATCCAGCTTTCCGCCCGCCCATTTAGTGGAATTAGAGTCCGAGCGGATTGTTGAAAATTGCCCGATGAGGTCCCATAATTAGAATTCCTCCGCAAGCTCAGGTCAACTTCAACAAGAAGCCGGGAGAGAAATCCATTACGTGCGTGGTGATAACCCAGGGTTTCGAAGGCAAAGCACCGTTGTCCTCATGCTCATATAGCTGCTTGTGTTTGTGCATTAAATTTATACACCTTGTAAACTGGGGCTTCATCTAAGTTGCTCTGGATTTTCAATATTACTTTTTTACGGCCGTTTTACGGGATATTCGGGGGCGAGGTGACCAGGGGAAGGCAGGGGCGCATGTGGCTGTGCGGTGCCTGGGCACCTTAATGCTTAATCAGGAAGGACGAGAACGAATATCGCAACCTGTCGTAACATTTGTTCGGTCATGAACCGATCCAAACGACTCTCAGACGATACATTTTAGTGATTGACTAGGCAGAAGGCGTCCCTTGAACAGCCCTATTAACAAAATTGTAAGAAAAAATATTGCTGCGTGTGTCTAAATTAAAGGAGACCATGAATTCCATAAAAAAAAGCAATCTCGAAATGATAGCGATACAAAAGTTCTTTGATAATTCAAACATGAGAGGAAAGCATTTGTGGACACTGACAAATCCAAACGACAACAGACGAGTCAGACAAAAACAATAATAAGTACAGATGGAAGAAACCAAAGGCAGGCCGTCACAGACTTATCATGGTAATGCATTGATATGCTTGCCATGAGGGGTATAGTGAGGCCGTGGCTCGTGTACACTGTCCGGTGGTGATGCAAGACGCATTCCGTGAGTGTGAGGAGGAGGACTTGCTAGATGCAAATCATTCCCCAGGGTTCTGAAACTCTGGGGGTCCGTGGCTGAGCGTCGTTGGTGGTATGGTAAACCGGGCGGTGGACGCTGTGGTGTATGACCCTGCGAGTGGACTGGTGTCTGCGAGTGCGAGCTTACGGAATGTTCTGTTGCAAACGCGGATGGATGGTATTGGTACTGGTATTGCGGTGAGCTATCCGCCACATCGCACAAGAGATAGTTCATATCATTGTATCCAGTCCCTGTGGGCCTATCTGTACTGTGGGAATAACTGGATTGTAAGGGATGGCCTTGAACATTAC
The DNA here is from genome assembly GCA_021014935.1 of Hygrophoropsis aurantiaca. Classification (NCBI taxonomy): domain Eukaryota; kingdom Fungi; phylum Basidiomycota; class Agaricomycetes; order Boletales; family Hygrophoropsidaceae; genus Hygrophoropsis; species Hygrophoropsis aurantiaca. The sequence continues at coordinate 35,937 of MU267681.1, forward strand.
TTGGCATTACACTTCGCGATGCGGAGGGGATTTGGTTGGAAAACGTGAATTGCTGGGGACTCTTCTGCGGGATGACCGGGGGTATGGGTCGGAGATTATAAGGATTCGATGACGTGGATGAAACGTGAGACCCCCGGGGTTGTTGGTCGTTCATGATAAAGGATTCCTCCCAATTGCCACTCTCAATCATAGGAGAGGTGCGTATGTTGCTAGTGATAAGACCAGGTGAGACGGATTCTGATCTTCGTGGGGAAGGCGACTCTGCAGCAAGAGACGAGTCGCGGCTTTTGGACGATTGCGAAGTGGGTTCATGATCGAGTGACTTTGGTTTATCCTTCCCCGTCGGACCTTTACCAAGTGTTGGGCGGCTAGCAGGGGGTAAATTCAAAGCAGCTCTTAGACAATTATTCTCCTCCTCCAACTCAGTGACTCGCAACTCCAAAGCCTATAAAAAAGAGCGGATGAAAAATAAGATAATTGCAAATCAAGAAGATGAAATGTATAAATTGACAGTACCTGTAAATGTGCAGCTCGCCGCGCTCGAAAAGCTCTTTGCACATCCCTTGCACGATTAGGAGGAAGGTTGTCATTGCGTTTGCGCCCTCGCTTGGACGACATGTTGGTAAAAATTGAATCGTCAATGGTTGAATAGTAGTTGGGGTGATGACGGTGAAAAGGTAACCTGGCAGGGAATGACCAAGCTGGAAGAACATATAAAAGGGACCTCCCGAAGTGAACATCGGGGACGAGATTCTTGGTTTGGTAATTGCGAGGTATCACTTTCCGTCTTTGGACGAATTCGATCAGTTCACAGTCTGGGCCAGACCATCTATTTTAATCTCCGACAGGTGCTGACTGCAGCTCCGCTCTGCCGATATCTCGGCAACGGAGGAATATAGGAACTTATCGACATGGGCTATCGCTCAAAGGCTTGGGATGACAACGTATTTCCTGGTCTCATCGATGGTCTGCTCTAATTATCGATGCGGAATTCTCGTTCCGAATCATATCTTGTGGTGATCACGGTATTCCGATATTCTAGCTCAGCCACGTTTATCTCAATGTCCCCTCTTCGAATTCCTGAGCGAATCTTCGAGTTGAGGACGCTGTCTGCCATATTTCGCAGAACTGCGCATTTGAGCCAATTCAGTCCCTCTCATGCATCAGCCGGGTAGATGGGTCATCGCGTGTTGAAGGTATCTAAGCACCTAGACTCGTCTACGGGAACGAGGAACCCCACGTTTTGCAGGCGTCTGCACTTACCGTAACCTTAAGATGCATGTGGCCACTGCTGCGTAGGAACTGGAATGAGTGAAAATAGATCGGAATGGAATACTACTTCAGATTCCCGAACAAATAATTAGGGATCGACAAAATTATATAGCAAATTAATAACGTTGGTTCTTTCAAGGTCGTGCAGAAGAACGAACCTCCTTCCTAGCAGCTGCTCTGTCCTTATCGCGCTTGGAAAATAGTTTATTTCGCGGAGCCGCATCACGAGACAATTTCTTGTTCGCCGACTTATTCTGCTCCACATATGACATGTGCTGTGCACCACTCAGCGCTGTTAATGATCCGGTCGTCCTTTGCGCGGCCGGTAATCTTGTCGGAAGACCAAAATCTTTGGATGTGACTGTCCCGGCTAAGTCGCCCTCTCCGGCGCGAATGTCTGTCCCGAGGTCCGCCTCACTTTCATTGGCGAGGAGAACGGACGAAATCAATTCGATCTGCTCGTCCTTGGTTCGGTATACCAAATCGGGGAGACTCTCGAGACCATCAAGGTGGGTGATTACTTTGAATGCATACCCTTGATCAATGAGGAATTGTTGACGTTTTGTGCTGTAGAACATTTCTTGGGTATCTTTGGATACGAGGGAGTAGAAAAATGCGTTGAACCCTTCATCATTGCGACGCTTTGCGCGCAGAATACGACCTGATGAAAGTTGACACTATGCACTGGAGCCGATTCATCACTCTTACCGAGTCTTTGGGCCTCCTGTCTTCTGGAACCGAAGTGAGAACTGATCTGGATGAGGCATGTTGCTTCTGGCAGATCGATTGACGTATCGCCGACCTGCCACGAGGAGATCAATGAAGTCTCTTTGCAAAATGCCGTAACCTATAACGTGCCTTCGAAAGGAAGATCGTGTTCACATTGGAATCATGTTGGAACCACTGTAACACCCGCATCCTTTCAACTTGTCCAGTGCCACCATGGATGTAAGGCTTCCCAAGTTTTTTAGCATAAGCCTAAGAGATCAACAATAAATGGGTTGAAGCCAAGATCTCCAAAATTGCTCCGGCGCACCTCCAAGGCAAACACGTTGTCAGAAAAGACAATAATCTTATCCCCTCTGTCTTCGTGGAATTTGATAAGGAACTGGCAAGCCTGAAATTTCTTGGGGTTCATGCAATAAAGGAGCATGCGTTTGCGTGACTGCTCTCTTAGATATTCGCGGTAAAACTCAGGGGTCATCGGGCACCACACTTCAGCACACTAGGTAACACGTTAGCCATTTCCGAAAAATCACCGTCAAGCATGGCAAACAAACCTGGACATTTGCTATGTGCCCTTTAGCAGCGAGGTCCATCCAATTAGCCTCATATAGTTTGGGCCCGATCATATAGTTCAGATCCGCAATTTTATCATCTTCACGGACGAGTGTGGCTACAAACAATGTTCAGACCGACAGCTCCGTAAATGAATGAACCATTTACCAGTGAGACCAAGCTTCGAATGAGCTTTGATGGTGGTCACAACGCGGCGAAACATGGCTGCAGGGACGACATGCACTTCATCCAGGAGAATGAATCCCCACTCGCGGGAAGTAAGGAATTCCATCATTTTTTTCGACTCGTGCGATCTGTTATGGGTGTTGGCAACCATGGAGTAAGTGGATACCACGATCCCACTTTCACCGGCAAACTGATAAAAAAAGTCAGATCTGTGTATGTTTTAGAAGAATAAGTATCACATGTTCTCACCCTCTCCTTCGATTCGGCGGTGAATACAGCTATTTGTCGATCGGTTATATTCGACCATTGCATGAATTGCTGCTTCCATTGCATCACAGAGACGCTATTAAATCAAGATTAGTAGGTACCCCAGTTCGTTCAAATGCCGCCAGGCACTTACGATGATGTACACAGAACAAGACACGACTTTTTGATCGTACACGCTGCCGTGATGCCAACGAGCGTCTTTCCTGCCCCACATGGGAGCACAATAATTCCAGAACGAGCTCGACTATATTCCAATAGTTATAGAAGCGCTTTCTGGATCGCTGAACAGGATATGCACTCACCCATTCCCGAACATCTTGCTCAGACTGGTCTCCTGATATGGTCTAATCACTGTCGCTGGTTTTAGATCTATGTCCAAGTTTGCATTGACCGTATCGTTTCTGAAATCATATTCCTCCAGCATAGGATACTCGAGTTCGTTGCACCTTTTCTTGACATCCTATACCACTCATAAGACTTCTTGAGATAACCAATATGATTGACAGCTTACATCAATCTTAGCGTCATCTATTTCAAACGCGTGGACATTGTCATCGTCCTCTTCGATCTCGTCTGCAGATATAAGAGTCCGTCATTAAGACAAAATCATATATTTAAAACCACATACCACCGTCAACACCGACCACAGAAGTAAATAGATCAGCATCAGTGGGGCCTGGGGCCATTGGAGCCCCTGGTCTGCCCGAAGGATCATCTTTCTTTTTCTCGGCTTCTTTTGTGCCAGGGATAACCAAATTACCCTTCACTGGCGCTCTGCTTGTCGTGAAAGTGGCAGCCTTAATGCTATTATCAGTCTGTTGCGTCACAACTCTCGCTTCGCGAATAGATTTGTCCTTCAAAAGATGCTGCAAGGTTTCTGGGTGACTGGATTCAACAAAGTATTTGTTGTGTTTCAAGACGAGCTTGACTTTGCCGTATGAGAGTGTGCGCTCGCGTATGAAGCTGATGATGCTTTCGGGTACGGGGACCTTCATACCTATGATTACCTGCAACTACGACTTCAAAGTAGACGTACCTTGGACAGCCGATTCAATACCTTAAGTCTACTTTAGTGCCAAAGTGAGCATGATGAGCGTATATGAACGAACTTCTATTATATCTTCCGTCTGAAGCCCTACCGAGACCGCAGCGTACAAAGAATATGAGGTGAGTTTATATTCATGAATAAAGGCTGGCCTAATTTCGTTGTCACATAAATTAATTAGTTTCGTCGCACAATCAGTCTGCGTACCTGCTGACAGGTTCACTGATAGCTACAAGGAAGTCCTGAGCCTGTTCAGCAATAGGAGAAAATGCTTCCAAAATGATATGACCATCTTCGGGGCTTATCCAGAGAGGGCGTGAAGCATGATCAGGCTTCAAGTGTAACCAGGAAAAATCTTGGTCCATGAATATGTGAGATACTAAACTGTCTTGCTGGCGGCGGTGAGTGTCTAACGAGCTCTCGTCGGCGCCAGTGACTGTAGACCGGCGTGCCTCTGCCAACTTGCGCGTCAATGCACTGAAGTTGATAGTAGCTGCTTTAGGTACTAGAGCTGAATCCGTAGCTGGATCGCTCATATACTCTTCATCCCGGAAATCGTCATGATAGTCGTCCCCATCTCCTTGTTTGAATCGCTTAGCCGAAGATTCTATAGAGCCTAAAATCATCCATTGAGATTATTGTAAATGCAACAATATAGCCGTTGCTTACCTTGAGCTCCACGTTTATTCGACATTCTCCCGCTGCGGACAAGTAGTTTTGCTCTTCAACTACACCTGAGTTTCTGAACACTACGAACACGCTTAAGAGGTGGTGTGTACCGGCAGAGCTGCGTGATGACTACACTCGCTCTCCGGTTGCCGAATAATCATTCGAGCGGAGCTACAAATTTTAATCCTCAAACATCGACGTCGGAGATCTAAATTCATCTCTCACCTGAACTTGTCACAACGAGCTCTTACTTTCTTGTTTATAAAGATGTGGAGACCTGCTACACGCGAAGTCTCTGGAACTAACGACGGTAAGAGCTCCAGAATTGATTCATCTGTTTTTCTCACTTTTTTTCAACAGTTCCGCTTGGCAATCGCCGTCGATTTGGTCCTGCTCCAGCGGAAGAGACTGCTCCCCCGCAACTCGCCCAGCCATCTCCGTCCGCTTATCCTCGTCAAGCTCCACAGGACCATGATAGCGGACGTAGAGGCAGGGATGACTCATCTGCAGAGGCTCCAGGTAAGCTTTCTTCCCTTGAAATCAGACACAAAACTGTCGTCTATTCTACATATCGTTCTCGCGATGTACTCTGCACCACCCTGATGCAATAGTGGTGATCACAGAATTTACCTTGATAATTACATCTATACTTACGCTAACGCTAACCCTGAAACTAACTCTGACATCTTGTGCTTGAACTCATTCCCAGCTGATCTTAATGGTCCCCGCAAGCGGCGTAGCCGATGGGGAGAAGTTAAAACTGAAATTCCGGGATTGCCAACTGCAATTTCTGCTGCGGGTGTCTCTCAGGCGCAACTCGATAATTACGCCATCCATCTCAGACTTGAAGAAATCAACCGTAAATTGAGGCTTAATGACTTCGTGCCTCCGGAGCGTGAGCGGTAAGCATATTTCAGTTGATTAGAAAGCCTAGATCTAAATTGTCTATAGGTCTCCTTCTCCTCCTCCCACTTATGATGGCCATGGTCGCCGCACTAATACACGGGAGGTTCGTTACCGTAAAAAGTTGGAGGATGAACGCATTCGTCTCGTGGACCGCGCTATGAAGAATGACCCTAACTTCCGGCCTCCCGTTGAGTATCATCAGCAGAAGCGATCTCAACGCCCGTCCGACAAAGTCTACATTCCTGTGAAGGAATTTCCAGAAATCAATTTCTTTGGCCTTTTGGTCGGCCCCCGTGGGAACAGTTTGAAAAAGATGGAGAAAGAGAGTGGTGCTAAAATCAGCATCCGCGGAAAGGGCAGTGTGAAGGAAGGAAAGGCGCGCCCAGACCAGTTTGCTGACGATGCCGAGGAAGATTTACACTGTCTCATCTTGGCGGACACTGAAGAAAAGGTAGCTGCATGTGTCAGAATGATCAACAGAGTTATCGAGACAGTGAGTTTTGAACCTGTGTTTCTTTCGCATGCTCAAGCAACATCACCAGGCCGCCTCCACACCTGAAGGCCAAAATGACCACAAGCGTAATCAGCTCCGCGAACTTGCTGCGCTTAACGGTACTCTACGTGACGATGAAAATCAAATTTGCCAGAATTGTGGTGGTCTTGGTCATCGGAAATACGACTGTCCAGAACAACGTAACTTCACTGCTAACATCATTTGTCGTGTCTGCGGCAGTGCCGGCCACATGGCCAGGGATTGTACCGTCAACAGGGATCCTAATGCCGCTCCTCTTGGTGGTCCTTCGCCTCCAACGAATAAAGGGGGATTCGATTCAGAGTACGCCAGCTTGATGGCGGAACTCGGTGAAAGTGGTAGAGGAGGCGGTGGTGGCGTAGACAGTGGCAGGGGGCCATGGGGAGGTGCTGGTGCTGGTCATGATATTACAGCAGGTGGTTCTAACGTTCCTCCTTGGCGTCGACCAGAAGTTTGGCAGAACAGCAACCCTAACCAACAGCAAAACACTGGGTATCGCCCTCCACAGCCCGGTTATCCAGGATATTCTGGAGCGCCAGGCCAATACGGTGCTTCTCAATGGGGCGCTCAACAACCAGGTTATACTCAAGGTAGTGGTTACGGTCAACAGCCTGACTATTCAGCCAACTATGCGCAGTACTACCAACAACAATATGCCCAACAACAGATCGCTACCCCTTCACACTAGTTCCAACCAAAAAAAAATCGGTAAACTCACATCAGACATGCCATCAATTCTCACTTTGACCAGACTCGACTCGACTCTTATCCCGTTTCTCATTTGCCTTATCCCGTTCTCATTTGCAGACCCTTCCCTCACCATTTACCGTCCAGGTTCCAGCAAGTATCACCTCGGGAAGTAGGATCTGTACTCACTACAGCTGACCGTCAGCGTTCTATAGGAATGTATGTAACGACGACAGAGTAATGTTTTAATCCACCGAATGCAGTTCATTTCTTTATGTCCTTATGTCCGAATTTAAGTTACCCTTTTTCTTCTTCGAAGTTCGCGGTTCATCGTCTCGTGTGTGTTTACCTTTCCGCTTATTTTTTACACTAGAGTCTTCGATTGAATCATTGGCATCCATCCTCACAAAACAAGATACAAAAAATCCGTTGGTTGCATCCTCCCCGGGATTACATCGTATCAGTGACGATGAATCAACTGAAATATATCAAGTAAAGGGGTGGTACCACAAAAGAAGGTGCGCACCTCCAATGTCCACCTCTTCTGACAGACCACGTCGATGCCATGAAGGTAATACTTGGCTTTTCAATGCTAGTTTGAAATGATTCCTTTGAGCTTCGTCCGATTTTAAGGCTTGGCAAACAACATGCTCGTTCTCCGCAGCATGTACGCTGCATGTAGAATATACGATTTTTTGGACCCGAGGAACTATGTCAATCATAAATGCCAGGTTATCCATGACTGACGCGTGAAATTAAGATCTGGATGCTCACATTTCATCGCATGTTTGATCATCTTTAGCTGAAACACCGATAGTTTATTCAAGCGTTCCTGGTCAGTGGATTCATCATTCTCTACACACAAAGTCAAATAAATAAAATCGGTCTGGATATTGTGGGCTGACCTGCTTCTAACAGATAGTCTAGACGATTGACGATGCCTGAACCACTACACGAGGGATCAAGCAGGCTGCCAGAAAACATCAATGCTGTGGATGTCCCTTTCAGAGCGAATCAACTGACATATGCGTCGTAGCCGCGTATTTTGGATTAGTTGGCTCTATGGTAAGAAAGTCGGCGTTCACAGTTTCGACGTTCTTGCATGCAGCCCTTGCCAGCATCATGTTCAAGGTGGAAAACCGTTTTTTATCCCGCTCAAATGCAAACAACTTCCAGACAATGTTAGTGGCGCTGAACGGTGGGAGGGAAACTCACTTTTCCTTTGTTCTGCATCAAGGCGCTCAGATGTGATGTCTTGTTTCCAGGGGCTGCCGTTGCGTCTATAACCACACTCCTATCACTTGCTGGAGGAGCAAGGATATGAGCAGGAAAGCACGAGGCTTTGTCCTGAAGGATGATTTTGCCGCTTTTGTAGCATGCATCGTCGTGAAATTGGTGGTCAGGGTTAAATAGGAGCAAGTTGGGAATATGATCATCTTGAGCAAACCCCTTGCTACGATAAAGCGTCAGCAGGTGAATAATGCATACATCTGATGCCTGACTTTGAAGGAAAGGGTCCTGATAAGTCAAATCCGAGAGAGATGTATGACGCGATTGCTTCTCCAATTGTCCATTGAGAAGTGTTGACTCGAACATATCTTGGAATCTTGGCTACAGAACAATGAGCGAATCTTCTAGACGTCGATCAATTCTAGAAGACTAGCCTGCTCGTTCATCACCTGTATCGGCGAGTTCTACGTTGGACTTTACTCCACGTTTGATCTTCATTCGCTGGAATTCGCTATGAAGTCTTGCTTTGTGTCGCAATACTGCTTGCTTTACTGGTCCATCTCCAGCCTGGATACCTTTTGCAAGTATCAAATCGTGAACGAGAACAAGAGCCAAATTTTGCGATGTGATTTTCTTCCGTTCTTCCGCCAAAAGCTTGGAAGCTTTGATCACTTCTGTCAACACGGCTTTATCTACGGCCGCATGAAAATGAGTCTCGGGTGTTCATAGATCCGTCAATTTCCTCACACTTCAGCGTCTCAATCACCAACGCAGTGGTCCTCGACCTGTTTTGATTGGGCAAAGTAGAGAGAATTCCTTTGATTGAACCCTCCTTAGCATCGAGACGATCAAGTATCTGAGCGGTTTCGAAATAAAAATTCATCTGCAAGCTAAATACAAGGTGTAGTCGGCATTAGCGCCTGTAGCACAATAAAATTTGCGACAGAACAGTAATAAATGGAGTCCACTATTGAAACTATTCGCAAGTTTCTCGAGAGGGATACTGAAAATGAAGTATAAGTAAGAGTCTCATGTTGGATGAGAGCGAATGGGAAAAAAATCAGCATCATGAAAAATTCGTCAGGCCCCGTATAAAGAGGTCAGACAATGTAGATAAGTATGTAACCATCATTTTCAGTCGGTAATGATGAAACACGATGCTCACCTATTGGAACGATTGATGATTGCACGGTTTGGTCAGAGATCGTGGAACATGACTTTCTCAGGTCTGTAGAAATTATATAGCTCTGTATATTTGAACTCCGACGTATTCTTCGCTTCCAAAAACGCGTACTTGGCTCTTGCCGCGTACCACTTTAACCAGTCCCCAGCCATCCTCCCTTCAAAAGTAAGTGTACTTCAAATAATGCCAGGACATGCGCACAAAAATTAACAATCTCTACCGTAGTGCCCGTCGACACAGAACTTTATGATCTTTTAGGAGTGCCACCAAATGCTAGTGAAGGTAAACCACCAGTGTCCTTCAGAGAAGCGACCAAAATTTAATCAAACCTAGGCGACATAAAAAAAGCATATCGGAAGAAGGTGCTTAACTTGCTTTAAATATATTGAACTTGGAGAATCTCACATCTACACAGGCCAAGGAGCATCATCCTGTAAGTCATAGGCAAACCACAATAAGTCTTGAACTGAAAGATATATTTTCTGGTAAAGGACAAGGTATGTATTAGACTGGTGATGGTACCGAGTCTTCTCTAATCTTTGCGCTCTCCTTAGAACCCTAACGATCCTGAGGCTGCCCAAAAATTCCAAGAAATGGCTGCTGCGTTCGTTTCTCATTTATACACATGATCATCTCCGTTAATACCATCGTAGCTATGAGATCCTGAGCGAATCCGACTCCAGAGAAGCTTATGATGCACATGGCATGTCCGGTCTCGGTGGATCTGGCGGTGGGATGCCCGCAGATGCCGCCGAAATGTTCGCTCAGTTTTTCAGCGCTGGTCCCACCTTCTTTGACTTTGGAGGTGCTGGTGGTCCTCACCGTCGGAAAGGTCAAAATACCGAAATTCCATACAAGGTCACGTTAGAGGACCTGTACAACGGGAAATCCGTGAAAATGAACATGGAAAAAGAAATTATATGCGGTACTTGCCAAGGGTATGAAGCTATAATATCTTCCAGCTCTACCTTTAACTGTTCGAGATAGCTCTGGGGCACGCGGCAGCGCTAAACCCAAAGAATGCGGTCAATGCGAAGGCAAAGGTTGGACTTTTGTTCAAACTAAGGTCTTAGTGTCCTACCGCTGCCCTCCTTTTTTTTGCTTACAGTGCTGCTATAGACTTCCCCTACTCATCTCAGCAACATGAGAGCCAAATGCTCCGATTGCAACGGCCAAGGCAGCAAACTCCGAGAAAAAGACCGGTGTGCATGCTTCGTGCATTCGGAATGAATTTTCTGATTGAGGTCACAGGTGTAAAAAATGCAAAGGGGAAAAAATTGTCAAAGAAAAGACACGCCAAGAAATTTTCATAGAAAAGGGGATGTCTGATGGACAGCGAATCGTCCTTGCAGGCGCAGGTGATCAAGAGGTGTGTATCAGCCAATGACACTTCAGTGCAGAGAACTTACTCGTAGTATAGCCTGATATCCCTCCTGGCGATGTTATCTTCAAACTTCAAGTTGAACCTCATGATGCTTTCGAACGGTCTGGCAGTGATCTGCTGGCCAACGTCTCGATAACGCTTTCGGAAGCACTTCTTGGATTTTCGCGCATACTGATTACCCATCTAGATGGGCGAGGCATACGCGTCTCAAGTCCGCCGGGCAAGGTTATCAAGCCGGGACAGTCCATTAAATTACGTGGTGAAGGCATGCCGGCGTACAAACACCCAGATCAAAAGGGAGATTTGTTCCTTATTCTAGGAGTTGAAATGCCAGATTCAAGTTGGATGCAAGGCATTGATACGAATGTAAGCTTTCAGTATTGGTTATCATTCCTACAGATTAAATCCGTTCTACCCAGGCGCTGGCACAAATGCTCCCTCCCAAGAAGGATGAGATTGATTCAAGCTCGATCGTGGTTGATGAGGCTGCATATGAAGAGAGTGACCTTGTGGACGTGCGTGCCCGGTCTTTCCCGGCTGGTTCGAACTTCTTTGATCAAGGGTTTGCGTCGCAGTTCGGTGAAGGTGACGAAGACGACTGGGAGGATGACGATGGCGACGACGATTATGAACATGGAGGCGGAGAACCAGAGTGTAGACCTCAATGATGCATCTGACTTGTCATGAGCTGCCAGGCCGGTATACCTTTCCTCTTCTTACTAATTTGTTAATATCCATAATCTCACCACTCTGCATTTCTCGGATCTACGCGCATGCATGTATAGATTTCGCTCTACCTGCTAACCACTAATTCATAGTATTGATGAATACTCAGGAAGGGTTGCCGACCTTTCCGCTGGCGTTAAGCGCAAGAGTAGTCTTCGAGTCTATTGCCCACTTAATCCCTCCCAACACGTGAGCTAAGAAGAGCTCGTCCTACCCACAACAGGAGTCAGTCAGAGGGTAATTATACAGGCGCTACGACAGCTTACACTCCAAATTTCAATGCAATGCCCTAGCCCTGTGTACCAACTTCGTCCAGCAATACCACCGCTCTCGACTCCAGCACCTTCAGATTGGTACCACGCTTAAAACATGACGGGTAAATCAGCACAAAGCATCCATGATGGGTATGAACTAACCAATCGGATGTGGCAATCCGTGATCAAATTTCCTTACTCCAGGGTCTTGGAAGTAGTGAGGTTGAGTGTATAATACTCCGTAAATTCTCTGGATGGATACCTTACCTTCGTAAGTAGATTCATCTGCTGTGAGTAGTACCTTTGCACCAAAAACCCGAGGATCTGACTGGAAATTATACCTTTAAGGTGGGCTGAATCAAACATATACCACATCGAATAGTAAGAGGCAAACATCTCATCTAAAAGACGCCATCGTGCTGGCAACATGATTGTACTCGGGTGTGTTCGGTCTTGAACGTCGACAACCTAATGGGAGGTCAACATCAATACAGAGACCTCGACTAACCACCTCACCGATTCTTGAATATCGGGATGATAATCAAAATAAGCTCCTGTGGCAAGTCAAGCGATTTGATTTTCCATTGACTATGCTTTTACCAATTTCTCTCAGGAAGAATGGAGTGTCGCGCAAGGCATCTGATGCGCAGTGCACTCCAATAAAGTTTCCTCCAAGATTGAGGTAGTTCTGAAAAGCGGCTTTCCCGGAATCATCCAATACTATTCCGTGTTCCTTCAGCAACACAATTCATCTGCTCTTCATCACTTACCAATGCCTGAGTTGTTCAAGAACAGGACCGCGTCGTACCGGGCCAAGTTCCCATCCTCAAACTGGTCTTTGTCTTCAGTAAAATCAAAGATGACGTCGATGGACGCCGCCTTGGCTTTGAGTGCCTCAATAGATGCGGGTATGGAGTCGTGTCTGAAGCCCGCGGTGGCAGAATAAACCAGGATACGAGGGGCCATGTTCTCGGGATTTGAAGTGTGAGTGACCGACGGAGAAATGGAGGGGATGCATTCATAATCTATGGAACCCAAAGCTTTATGGGCCCTTGGTTTCCTGGGTGGGGGGTGGGAACTCGGGCGGTCGCCTGATCAATGTCCTCGGTATCTTATGTTTGCACATTGTTGTTAGATTTCCACTTCAATAAATTAATTGCCTATTTGAAATGTTAATTACATATTCGCGGAGATGAAAATGCACTTATCTGGAAGGATGCCTCGTTCGGATTGTTGAACATCGAACTCCAACCATTCCAAGTCTCCAACTCGCGATTTCTGAAGGCATCTGTAGTTAAACGTTGAACCCGCCCATGTGTGGCATTAAGTATGGCTCGAAAGTAGATCGCTACTTTTGCTTTCTCATCTTATCATCCACTTGTGTCTCTGCCGCACCCATATTATCTTCCTGGCCCCTGCGACACCACGAAACCTACACTCCACTCATTGTCTCTTGTCTAGTGTTTTTCCTCGTCTTTGTCGCCTGCTTCGCTCTAAAAGTTATATACTTGAAACACCGGCGTATTGGCACCATTCATTCCCCGAGTCTCTTTCAATCGTACGCTCCGAATCGTCTTCGATCGAATTTGAGCCACGACATTTCTTCGGACTATAATTCTGGATCTTCTCTTATCCCTCAATTTACGACTGAAAAACGAGCAGGTAAATGCAACAGACCTGGCGGGAAATCCGGCATTCTTGTGGGGTGTCTTGGATCACCTGTATGGGAAACTAGGATCAAGTTTAAAATCGACAGCGAGGTTCGGAAGACTCAAAGCGCCAATTTTGTTCATCCCCAGCAATATGCGCGGGATCGTCATCAAGCATCCGAGACGGGATCCTCTAATCGCAAGAAACGACCTGGGAACCGGGGTTCTAACGGTCCTGCCACTCGCTCGGTCTCATTCTTCAGTTTTTCCAGCGAACACAATTTGGAAGATTCGACTGAGCCTGGGATTTCTGGATCTTTACGTACGATCTCCTATCCTACCAAATTCTTAAATGGCGCGGTTGACTCTTTTCGCTCTCGGCGCAATCATGCGCCAAACCGAGGACCACTGCCAAATCAAGTTGGTGACTTCGGAGAAAACATTTATCCTTGGGACGATCAACGTATCCCAGCAAGTAGGGGCCGAAGGGACCGCAAGCGCACAACAACTTCTTGGGATACTGGAGTATCCCTAAGGTTGGTTGGTCCGTCAGAATCCACTCACGCTCCTTTGTCGTTCTTGTCGGGATGTCCTTCTCAATCTTCAGAATCTTCTCACGTTACTAGCCCACGCGATTCTCTCCAGCTACCACGGCTAAGTTCACGACTTCATTGCGCACCAATCCCTCCACTGCCTCCATTACCTCTCTCATCAATGCGCCGAACTGGTATTTCATCATCTAAATCCCCGTCCACAGATGCGCCAGAGCTTCCAATTTCACCACCGAAATTAATACCACCCCTTCAGTTTTCTCCGACATCGACTTTAAGCAGCTTCCCCGCCAGCCCTATCGTTAATCAACCCGATGTTCCTGTTCAAGATTCGGATAAGCCTACCCTGTCTTCGCCATTGCGAACCCATCAACTTCCAATAACGCCTGGCTCTTCCGTCGATGACGAATATGTACAACCTAGACCTCTTTCGTTAGATCTTGCCCTTATCGACAGAATGATCTCCTCGCCTCGATCACCTATTGCGTCTAATCCCTCGCAGAAAACTCCCTTAATCTTTGCAGTTCAGAAACTTAATAGAAAGAAGTCAAAGACATCCCGCAAATCCAGGAATGGGTCCATCGTGGGTGCTTCCCCTCTGCGGTCCATGCTGGTCCCGCCAACAGCCAAAAATCAAGATAGGAAGGAAAATCCGAACCCATTTGGTGACTCGGTAGACCAGGAAACCCATATCCACGGTTGGCCTGTACCTCCTACATCTGCAAACCAAGGCCTACGACCTTTAAATCCGTCCCTTTGGCGAACTAATCCCATTCGACGTATCGCGTCACCAGGTGTCAGCGTCAACAAGACCTTCAATGTTCCAACCCAGTGTCCTCAAAGTTCGGATGTATCCTCTGGTGGAACTCCCATCCTACAAACTCCAGGTTCTGATCGTAGTTCCGTTAGGGAGTTTGCAGATAGATTTGAAGATGTCGATATCGGACTCCTTGGACTCGATAGATTCTACTGGTCAGAAGAAGGAGAGGAACCAAGATTTCAGCCGTCTCACATCAAGAACGACAGTTCGGCTTTAATTTCGTTCTGGGAAGAAGGAGGATGGTTGCGTGAACATGATCAATTGTGCGTTTGCGTCATTATTGCTTATTGATTATGCCCCTCAATATTATACTCTTTCATAGGTCTGATGTTGGATTGGCACAATGACGGCCATAATCCTGTGATAATGTTTTATGGTGTTGATGTATCATAATATATGTATAAAGTTTGTAGTGTGATTCGAGAGAATGGCTGTAGTTCTGTGAATCGAAGACCGAAGTTTACGTTTAGGGACGATTGAAATGGAACGAAGTCGCATGATGATTGTAAATGTTATATAGTAATTGAAACAATCAGAAATTTACTATCCTGCCCTTTAAATTGTTCTACCAGTGTACGTACACGGTATGAGTTGTACCACAATTGTTCACGTCACTCCCCGGCGCGATCAGTCAAGACACGACCATACCGGCGTATGTAGGTCACCCACTGCCCAGCCGTTAATTTCTCCACTTCAGGAACGATATGCCTATGCTCGCGGAAAATGATAAAAATAACCGCGCGAACATCCCTTCGATTTACCGTGCGTTCGGGAACTCGACTTTTATGACGCGCCCGAGAAGCTAGCGGTTGGAGCTCCAGCTGGGGCTATGTTCAAATGTACTCATTCACGACTTCTCATGGAATAGTTGGAGACTGCTATATAATATGGACCTGTGGAATGGATAATTGTATCAACACACGTCTGTGGTTTGTCAATCGGAGATGATATCGTCCCCAGTGCTTGCTTTCTGTTCTGCTATAATCCTGGCGTTTGCCTTCGTGTCTCACTATGTCAAAGCAAAACGACGCTTTATAAAGAACGTTCGCGGTCCACCTTCTCCTTCTTGGCTCCTCGGTATGTTTTTAGCAAGCACATGCGCATCGTTTCACTGACTTTGTGTTGTTTTCCCTATGGCAGGTAACGAGCTTGAAGTACGCCATCAGAGCGATGTTGGCGACGTCGACTTCAAATGGATGCAAGAATTTGGTGCCGTCTGGCGCACTCAGACAAGCTATGGGGTATGTCCGGTGTTTCGACCATTGTTTTTAGCTATCCCAATCGTGCTAACTATGCGCCGAATAGGGTGATAATCTCTATATAGCCGATCCAAAGGCTCTTCAATATGTGTTACAGACTTCTGGTTATCATTACCCGAAAAATGTAGCTGAGAACTTCATGAACAAGCTCATGATGGGTCGAGGATTGGTATCAGCAATCGGTAGTTTCGCTTGATTCTTTTATCTCGTTCTAGACTTATCTTGATTTGTGTGTGCAGGGGAAGATCACCGCCGCCAAAAGAAGGTCATGAACCCGGTATTCACCTCGGCGCAGCTGAAGTCATTTGTACCTCTCTTTAGGGACACTGCAGTAAAGGTAGGATAATGTATTTCCGACACAGGAGCAATGAATCAATAGGATATCAGATGAGTGGACAATGGACCGATGTACTGGAAACCAACAATGCTGTGGAAGCAGAAGTTAACGTGTCTGCGTGGCTTGCGCGAACTACGTTGGATGTCATCTGTAAAGGTAGAGTTGTGATCGGATCATTGTAACGTTTACTCATCATTTCACAGCTGCTTTTAACTATGATGCAGGCGCTTTAGATCGCAAACAAAATGAACTGGCAGGAGCATTCAATAGTCTTATGTGGGCCTTTTGATTCAAGTTATATATGGGTTTTTCTGACTAGTTTATTTGGTAGGACCGAAGGCTCTTTGTATCCTTCTGCCCGGGATATTTTGTATAAGGGTTTTTTGAAATTTGTCCCCAACAACCTCCTGGATGTCTTCGAATACATGCCAACCCGCCAGGATGTTCGCCGACAACAGTTTCTGAAGCTCGCGAAGAGAATCGCTAAGCAGCTCGTCCACGAGAAAGGTCCTGCGACAGAAAAGGGAAGCAAAGATGCTCTCAGTGTGCTGGGTATCTATCTTTGCAAATCAGTCCAGCCCAGATTGAGGACTAATTTTGTCGTTTAGTACGGTCTAACCAATCTGAAGATCCCAAATCTCAAATGGACGAAGATGAAATCCTCTCCCAGATGGCGTATGTTTTTTTCCATTCATTCATTCACAAATGCCCTAGCTAATCATAAATTCAAGTACGCTCATTTTAGCTGGGCATGAAACAACGGCGTCAACCATGTCTTGGTTCCTTTATGAGCTTGCCAAACATCCCGATGACCAGCAAAAGATTCGTGAAGAGATTGCGACCTTCCGAAGCACTATTCACGCCCGAGGAGACGAAGATTTTGGGCCCTCTGACTTTGAAGCCATGTCATTTACTAATGCCGCTCTGAAGGTAATTTGCCGCTTTTAAATTCCTGCATGACTCTTGATTTTCCTCTGTACCTTCAGGAAACCCTCCGGCTGTATCCAATCGCGCACAACTTCAATCGGTATGCTGATCGAGATGATGTGATCCCATTGGCGGAACCAATCATTCTCAAATCTGGGGAAACTGCCTCCGAAATCAAGGTTACCAGAGGGCAAGCGATCACAGTCTCTGTCGTTGGCTACAATCGGTGTGTACTATCGTTCAATCATAATTTTGCATGTATTGAATAAATGATATCTCAAGGGTTCCGAGTGTCTGGGGCAATGATGCGCACACATGGAATCCAATGAGGTTCCTAGAGACGACTGAAGGAAGGCAGACATCTGTGGGTGTTTATGCAAATCTGTAAGTTTTATCTTGCGGGGAGATGGTTGGATATTGATTTGTCTATCTTTATTAGGGCGTCTTTCTGTAAGTACATCGCTATAAAACAGTGTTTATGGTTAATGACGTGCATCCAGCTGGAGGCATCAGGGCTTGCATTGGGTGAGTAAACAAACCCTGTTTTTATACTAAGATCTAATCCATACATTCACTGTATAGATGGCGTTTTGCGTGAGCCTTCAACCAGATCCAATCCATTGTAGCTGACGAGATCCACCAGGGTGTTTGAAATGCAAGCTATCATCGTGGAACTCCTCGAGAAGTTTCATTTTAACCTCCCAGAGGTGGAGGTAGACATTCAACGAGCTCCTGCTCAAGCTTTGGTTCCACTCAATCGGAATAGACCCGAGGATGGCCCGCAGATGCCTCTTCGGATTTCTTTGGTTCACTAGACAGAGTCTTATGGTTTAGCATTGTCATATTAATAAAGTCGAACAATTCACCAACAATGTGTGTGACTACAATCTTCCAGGATTGGGCCCTATCTATGCTCTATGTAGTAGTCTAGTTTCCATACACAGTCACTAAAATATTTCATCATCCCATTATACTTACCATTTGATCGGTGATCGGTACAATCCTTTTATAGTACTTACTAAGCATAATCAGTCAGGCACTTCATGTAGGCTGTCCTTGGGCTGTGATAGAAACCCGGCCGCTAAACGCTGTAACAGTGACAGTCAAACACCAGGACACCGGTTTCGCTTCCACTATTATGACTTCAACCTTGCCCAATTTGAGCTTTTCTCCTGCGCATAGATGCCATCCAACGCTTAAACCTCCCAGACTAGAGCTGACCTGGAACTTATGGCATCACGAAAGCGAGACTGCCGTCAAAGGCGCACCAGTTGTAATGGGCACAGGAGAATGCTAACCACGTAGTGCTCAATTACGTCGAAGCCTTATGGAGATTGGGTCGTGCTGGCGTTCTTAAGCGCAGATTTGCACTCTCTTCATCTTGTTGAACTCACCATCATCCAACGATCTCCCTATACACAATGGGAGCGTTAACAAAAGAGTTTGAGGGCCTCCGCCAGCATCGGAATGCATATCTGCTTGCTTTCTCTGCAACTACTGGATACATCTGTTTTGGTTGGGACATCGGCTTAATAGGAGGTATAATTGCCCTGCCGTCTTTTCAGCAATATTTTGGCCTGGACAAACAGTCTCCAAGTGCTCGTGCCAACCTTAGTGGTAACATAGTCTCCGTGCTTCAGGCAGGAGGGTTGTGAGTTCATTGATGTTCTCTCGTTCAAACCAGAGGACTGATGATATGGCTTAGCTTTGGTTCATTAGCATCAATTTATCTTGGCAGCAAGTTGGGTCGAAAACCATGCCTGATCCTATCAGCAACCATCTACCTTCTTGGTAGTTTAATGCAAGCCACAGTCGGGCTTGGAAGCAGTCAGCAAGTCGGTTTGAATGTTCTCTATGCTGGTCGTTTCTTTGGAGGTCTCGGAATTGGCATAATGTCAGCTCTTGTCCCCCCATACGTCTCAGAGTGCGCCCCTCGCGCCATACGAGGACGCTGTACGGGGAGCATCGAAGTATCGGTAGGATTGGGGAACATGCTGGCTTGTACGCATTGAACTTAACTCTGATTGACACTCGATCTAACGTATCATGTATAGTCTGGGTTAACTACGCAGCGTCGCTGAACATTCCAGCTGGCGAAATGCAGTGGAGGATACCTTTCCTAGTGCAAATGATTCCAGGTGTCCTCTTTCTAGCGTTGATGCTGATTCAACCAGAATCCCCACGATGGCTTGTAGAGCGGAGTCGGTACGATGAAGCTGCCGAGGCTCTTGCTTACATCGCGAGAAAAGCCCCTGACGATGACGCCGTCGTATCGACCCTCAGCGAAATCAGAGCAGATTTCGTAGGAAAACATCGATTGTCGATTATCACTCAGTTTCGGAAGATGGGTGAAAACCGCATCATCTTTCTTCGCTGTTTCATTCCATGTCTTGTGACATTCTTCCAACAGTGGTCTGGCACCAATGCGATCAATTACTACAGCCCCCAGATATTCGCAGGACTCGGTATTTCCAACACTTCATCTACTCTATTTGCGACGGGCGTTTACGGGGTTGTCAAATTCGTTGTCACTATCCTCGTTCTGGTGTTCATCATCGAGCGCTTGGGCAGGAAGAGATCCTTGATATACGGGGGTTTGGGACAGTGTGTGACAATGCTTTGGATTGGAGGATATTCGGGCATCCATAGACAACCAACTTTGGTGCCTGCAACCTACGTCTCCATCGTCGCTGTGTATCTATTTGGTGTGGCATTCTGTATTGGCTGGGGTTTCGTGCCTCTTGTCGTGGCATCGGAGGTGTCGCCCGGTCATCTTCGCACTGCTGTCATGTCGCTCGCATCCGCTTGCACCTGGCTCTTCACCTTCGTCATCGCGCAATTGACTCCCATCATGCTTGCGCACATCACCTACGGCACATATATCCTCTTTGGCGTTCTTTCCCTGGTGATGGCAATATGGGCTTATGTCTTCCTCCCCGAAACCACTGGATATCCGTTAGAAGATATCAAATATCTGTTCGAGAAGGATATCATTATTCGATCTTTAGAAGGTTCTCCCGGTGGGCGCATTTTCCTGGGAAAAAGAAGGGCCACTCCAGTGGAAGAGTTAAGACGAGTAGCACTTCGAGCGTCATCTTATCAGTCACAAGATACGGAAACAATGTCGAACTTGCAGACTTACAACGGAACATTGGGGGATGCGCTTATAATCTAGGTTTTCCATATAGACAATGGCATTTCTAACCCCTCTTCTTCCAAGGGCCGATTCGCGTCTTGATTCGTTGTATCATAGAGCACGTTTCATCTTTCCATTTGTTGATTGTAACATTATGCACCTGTATCAAATATATATGTACTTTCAGCAAACATTCCGGATGATTGATTCACGTTATGACCTGTTGATGTTACAGGGTTACCTGATAGTATGCTGTATCTCTCAAGTCGCGAGAGCGATGCTCGCTGAGAGTGTCGTAACACCGCGAATGAACTCGAGCCTCCCAATTGCAAGATCACCATTCAACTAATTTATATCGGTACATTGTACATTTCTCAATAGACATCTGCATCGTAACCGTTTGATTACATTTCATCTGCGATGAAATCAAAAGTCCTAGGCTGGTCCGACCACCGTGTGCTTCGTCTTGTTTAAGCCTGCGATTGTTTCATCGGACAATTGAAGATGCGCTTTGACGAGTGCTGGAGGGGTCAATGCCAACCACTAGGAAAGGGTTAATAAGCAGTTGAATAACAGCCTACGGCATTCAATAGGTACAAACCTGCTGCAGACTGACGTCTTGGTATTTGTCTATTGATAAAAAGTAAGTAAAAGTGAATATACAACATGGCAGCCTCTTTACCAGTCTTAAATATCTCGAGGAACGTGACAGTGGTATTTCCGATATTCTCGACATAGTGACCTATTATCGATCAGATCTTTGCAGGTCAGAATGAAGAAACGCGCGTACCGTAAGAAGCAGGAACATAGCCAACGTCACCGGCCTATACATGTTATGAAAGAGCACTCCAACTTATGATTCGACAACTCACCTGGTAATCGAATGTCCTCGCATTGCTCGATGACGCGAAGATAGTCATACGAGCATTCCCCTCCCTAATGACCCATCAATCATAAATAAGCGACTTTCAATATTTAGTTGTGCAATCTTACAGGAAGAAGCTCCATTCATCTTGAGTAGGATGCCACTTTGACACGATGTCAAAAAAGAGATTGGATGCCAAAAATAACTATACATACATGCATCTCTCTATAGAAAGGTTAGCGAAGGGAACTCGTGAATGAATAAATAAAACTTGCCTCATGGCTCCCGGATCTATGGTAACCACAGCGGCTGCGATCGTTTGTGAAATCGGGAAAACCGTGGAATCAACCACTTTGACCGATCCTCCGCTAAGAGGGGTTGCGGACACATTGGACAACGCATAGGTGAATGAAGACGGCGCCGTGCCTTGAGGGTCTGAAGGCGCTTGCTGATTATCAGGGGGAGCAGCTTTAAGATAATTTGTCAAATGTTGTAAGATATGCGATTCCGGAATGATTACCAGCTGGGAAGATATAGAGCTCTCTGGAAGGTATCTCATCGAATGCTGATAAGCTCGTCTGAAAATTCTTTGCAATGACTTCCTTTGGCACATGGGCCAGCCAATCTGTGAGCTGCGGAAAGCTTTAATACTGCGACTTGAGCATGAACTTGAAATGAAAATGAGACTCACAAGAAATGTGGCATCTTCACTGAAAGTGCCGTCATCAAAAACCTATAGAGTCACCACGAAGTCAACACAAAATACAGAGAAGCAGCATGAATTACTAACGAGCAGGAATTCTGCCCCCTCGGCAGAGTCATTTGTAGCTTGTAAGCTATGATCACGATCAGAACTAGAGAAATCTAACAATATACGGGATACTCACCTGTGGGGAATACCCGCCGGGAAGTACCATAAGTCTCCAGGCCCCTACAAATATGTACTCAGTATGTTACTGCATCATTCGAGGAAAATTCACCTACGACGGTGTCAATGAAATTCTGTCCATCGGAATTGACGGATGTGACTTGAACGCCACCCTGATTTCGATGTCAACAACCAATACATTGTGTCACGAGACATTTACCTTGAAGATATAAGCCCACTAATCACCGTGAGGCCAGTCAGACATAAAATTAAAAGGTCGCGTGGCATTTATAACGCTTACTTCAGCAGTCTTATGCCAATGGAGTTCACTAATAGAATGATTCAGACCAGAAATAATCCCTAATATCGCGACCGACTTACCGAATAGCTCCTGCCTCGAGTCGCATGTTGACACCAGCCATCTCTGCCGTGATGTATCAGCATCGTAAATAGATCAGGAGCAGGCTGTACCTACCAGTCGCAATAGACATCACCTCAACTAAAAAAAGTCAGACTATTATCAGGATGAAGAGAGGATGCCCACTGTTCTGCTGTCTCGCCCATCCCCCAGTTTGAAGGCGGTTATGACTCAAACCCATTGGCCATTTGGCATTCGGACTAACAAAGAAATGTAAGAGATAATAACTGGAGTTGACATAACCACATACACATCACCGTTGTCAGTTGTCGGAGGAGCCAGGAGATCCGGGTTCTCTAAGTCGATAGGTATATTTTGTGGCCCGAGTATGCTTGCACCAAGGCCGCCGCGTTCGGGGACAGGCACAATGTCACTGTTGGGCACGTACAAAACAGCATTTGGATCGTCACTAGCGTACGGAACGGTAGGGCTAGACGAGGGAGCCGATGATGTAGATGAGGATGCTGGGGCTGCAGCGACAATAGCAGCGAAGATTTGGATAGCCAGACAACAAACGGCGAGTTTTGCCATGATGGCTCGTCAAATCTGAGTAGTCTGAGTAGCCTGAGGAGGCAAGTCACCAAACCCAGTCCTCTTTATATCGGAAAAGTAAGCAGAGTGGGCCCCAGTATGTCCGAGATGATGATATGGATTGCATCAATATTGAAGCGCTTGCGTTGTCATCATGAGGAGTATCAAAAGGGGTCTCGCGTGAAACAAGGAAACCGAACCAAAACAACCGTGAATGGCAGTTTGTAAAGATTGAGTAGGGGCGTGTTTTAACTTCGCCTACTCAAAGGGCATGTAAATCGACGGATATTGCGATCTTTCTTCAAGAAGACATGAATCAACCCCTCCGATCAAGATTGCGGAAGAATCGAACAACTTACGGTAACGATGGTCAACTTCCGCCGCGATCATGTGTATACACTCCTTGCTTTCGGAGCAAGGGAATTGTTCATGTACGGTCACTAAGTTTGACCCGAAGGAGGTCAAGTTATTATTAACCACCACTGATCCAATATGTTGTGGTTCCTGACACCACCAGAATCGGACCCGTCATAGACACAGCCAATCCGGATGCATGGCACTCACTAAATATCTACAACATTCCAGAATGTCTTCTGCTGCGATGAAATAGTCCAATGAGGATAAATCCAAGCACCGTGCTAATTTTGAAGCTGGCCCAACAACCATAGAGATCAGTTTCGCCCAATAGGCCTTGTGAGAGCACAACAGATCAGGTTTATGATGAACCTTGGATAAAATATACAACGGTCCCTGTGTAGAAACGAATGGAAGCTAGTCTTAGCTCACAGCATATCGGGCTGTCATTGAGATCCGAGCGACTCCCTTCAAAGGTATAGGAAGACGACAAAGGCGCCAGTATACGCGATCCCATGCCGCCCACATGTAAAGCGATCGAGAGACTGAGGATAAACTAGGCACTGATACCGATCTCCAAGGACGATTTGGCTGCCACGAATGTTCTCTGGAAGCCTGAAAGCGTCTCTGTATGTTGGAAATTCCGAAGGTTCGTCACCGGGCGTTGACAGAAAGTCGAGAGAAACTTAGGATGGAATGGGGATTACACATATATCTGTTTTAATGAAGTCAGCAATACCTTTACAACTGACATGACTTACTACAGCACATGGCATCAAAGGTGCGACAAACGTCCGTTGGACACTTCGCATTATTGCGTCCGACACGTACCGAATACTCGAGGCCCACCGATCTTGAAATTCACAAATATTGTCCAAAAGTCCGTTGGCTCCGTATCCTGATTTCGCTGTCCAAGTCACCGAACTCTGCCTCATTCGTTATTTGATTGAGAATGCTCGGTATCGGAGCTTGAGTTTGTTGATTTGGACCGCTCGGAAGTACAATGATCATCTAGGAGACCGGGCATTGACTTTGCAAGATTTGAACCGTAGACACTGAGTGGCGGCGCCACCTGGTGGTCAAAGTTTGGCATTGTCCTATCGCAGCCGACACAAACAATAATAACGAGATTACATAACAGCAGCTTTCCTATCCTTTTTAGGAGTGCACTTACAAATTTGGACTTGTCACGATTTCGCAGAGATTTTTCGCAAGTGGTTCAATTATAGCTAGCTATGTACTTCACATTCTTTTGCTGCGTCGATACAGACTGGATTCAACGAAATATATCAAGATAAGTCCATCCAACAACGTTTTTTACATTATACGAGTGGGCGCATTGTTTGTTTCTAATAGTAATATTCTCTTGTCGGTTGATTTAACGTCAACGGTTCAATTGGTACGCCTGATCCAGCATTCCAGTCCCCATATCCTCTAGATGTATTCGTACAACAAGTGGAACAGGATCATTATCGGCATCCAATGCCAGCTTGGTATCAACTCAGCTGATTGGAACTGCGACATCAGGACGTGTCATTATGCCCTTGCCTGTAATCCTTCTGCAGATCTGCTCGAGGGTATTTTTGGCTCGTTCCACTGGTGCCTTGGGGTACTATGTGGAGACCATATGGACGTTATGTGCGCGTGGCTTTGACTTTCTCCTAGGCTAAACAAAGATCGACCATCTGAAGTTTCCATCGATGCTTCTGCTTATAGCTGCATTACGATGCAACACCGATATAATCAGAGATCTCAAACTATGTTTGAACTACGGAAAGAAACCAAGAAAGTTCATCGATAGACTTCCACTAAAGATGTCATACTCAATGATACATATCAGCCGCATCGTCCAGGCCAAAGAAGAAGAACCAGATAGATTCTTGAAAGAACTTGTGCTATGATCCGTCATCGGCAGAGCTCAGAATATCCCGAGCCATGTTGTCGTGCCCGCGCCCCTCTAGATCTCTTAACTCGACAGTGCTGGCAGGAAATGGAACACTGTTTTTTTTACCCGTTTCTCAGGTTTCATATCTCGGACTCTTGCCTATCACCCGACACGGCGCACTCAGACGACGGACCAAGCCACTATATGTCCTTCGGCCGTAATCAATTCGGACATATCTTAGCATGATCTCCTGTTCGAGCGAATGTAATCTGTCGTTCCAGATATTCTCTCTAACCCGATCTCACCGTATTGTTCCTGCCGCACCCGAGCGACCACAATCACATCGGAAGGACTCGTCGTATAGCACAGCGACTCACTTACATATGTAGAACATTATCGGTAGATCTTCTCTTTTTCCATCCAGCTTCGGTGAAAAACGGTTGGAAGTGTCGGCGAAGGTCTTTCTCCCGAGGGGCACATCGGTAACTGCCCCTGACACTGGGCCTCTTTCGAAATCTTTCGGGAACTTGCTCAGCTATAATGCAGCCAAGTTCGCATGGATCTCTTCTTCTCTAAGCATACCATTCTGCTCGATAACTGCTTGACTCCGATTCTAGTTTGAGTCGATCTCACAACGTTTTGATTTCTCCAAATGGCATCTGACCATCTACACCAAAATCTCAGAACCATGCTGATGTACATTTGACATCTTAACAAGGAGAAATTCTGATCTGACCTCCTTGATCGAGTATACGAAGTGCCTGCCTGGCTTCGACAAACCAACTCAGTCCTTTCGTATATGGACCGATGCCGGCGGCAATAGGGTATTTCATCCTCCGAGCGAACGATTTATATGGTAGTGCTTGAACGTGCAGATGCAGGTGATTGACCGTATTGAACGGGGGTATATGGAAACCAATTCTGCAGTCGATCAAAGGTCACAAGGCAAACAATTTGGTGAGGCTCAACCATACCTGCGATCCGAAATGGGTATCCCCAAACCATCTAGAATATTATGGCTGATGCTCTGCAATCGGTCAACTGAATCTAGATGTCAGCTGTTCTCTGAGCTCATGCTGGCTCCGCAGACGTACCAACATTCACATCAGCTCTTGTCAGACTTTTTACGCTATCTCGTGGTGTGGTGTCGGAGATTAGGGCTTGAAACTTTTTGTGCACAGATTGGATGTACTGCTCACCGATATGAACTTTCGGTATAACTTGGATATGGTGTACAGCTGACGGATTATGATCCCGGAATGCAACATAGTCGTCATCCTTGAGGAGAAGCATAAGATGGAGTTTCTATCCATTTCAATAATCAGAATGCATAAAAATACCAACTTCCCAAACAATGTCGAAACTTTCACGCTTCAATGAGTGTACGTCACAAAACTGGCATATCTTTGATTGAACTCTGGATTGTGGGGCTGGCGGAGAACGGCTTGAGTTCGAGTCGGTTGTTCCAGGTTTCTTGAAGCAAAGCCAGAATGGTGCAAACACAGAGATGCTATCCAACATTGAGGAAATGTATCCAGTAGTCACCCCAGCAAAAGTATCACGAGTCAGGACGCGGCAGAAAACGAACTATAATAACTTGAGAAAGCGCAAATGCCACTGGCCACCGCCGCGGTGTCAAATAGATACAACATGATATCAACATGTCCCATTATGGCAACTGTTATAGTGGGACTTGTTCGATCTCCATCCATTGATCCAATACTCTCCTCGATTGCGTATCTGAATAGGCTGCTTAGAGCTGTTCCATAGGTCGGTTCCCCGTTCTATTGTCACGTCACTTTGTGCTAAGCGCTATGCCCACTAATATTTAGCAATTAGTTACTGCCCTTGAACCTGTGAACTCGTGGCATTTGCTCGGTGGTTTACTCAGGGCATGTCTGCATCACCAGAGAGCGCCGAGCAGGCATTATTACCCGGTATGGAGTCGATGAAATCAACCACAGAATATACCGGTGTACCTCCTTCGAGCTCCTCAGACACTTCTGAAAGTGATTATGGAAGAGACACCGGTAGATGCCCCCACTTCTCAGCGATGCTTCTGGATGATGTCATGAAAACCAATATTGTCAACAAATACAAGACGATTATTGCTTGGAAGGCACACAGTTCTCATGAGCTCTTATCGTCACCTCCGAAGCGGAGAAAGGTTAGATTTATCTGTACTCGTCATCTCGCCGTTAATATGGATTACTCGTCTTCGTCAGATCTCTACTCCCACTTGTGGAACGTGCGAGCTCACGTTATCGCGCCCTTTTGTATGCCTTCAATGTGAGTATGCGGGATGTTGGCCCGAAGGACATATAATCGGCCATCTGAAAGAGGCAGGACACGCGTTTTGTAAGTTCCGTGCTACAGTTAGCAAGGATATATCGGTGCTTTGGTGCTTATTTTATTTAGGTGTAGAATCCCGATCCGGCTCTATATTCTGCGTAGAGTGCGATGATTTCATATACGACAAAACAATGGACGAATTATACCTTTCAACTGTCATTGCCGTTGAGGAAAGAGAAACTAACTTTCAAGGTTTGTTCGCTTCATTTGTCATATGTCCGCGAAATCCAACACAGATTGTGTAGTAGCGAAAAGGGGAAGGGAACCTTATCAACTTTGGGTGCCGACCGATGAGGAATCGAGCGCATTGAATGATGCAACCACATTGCCTTGTCAAGGTCTACTCATCTTTCATGCTTTTTTGTCACGGGCTGACACTTAATCAGGGCGAAGAGGACTCCTTAATTTAGGCCAAACATGTTTCCTGAACGTTATACTCCAATCTTTCATCCACAATCCACTAATGCGGAATTATTTTCTCGGAGATAGGCACAATAGTAAGCTGTGCAAGCATACTGATTGTACATGCTGCGAGATGGACAATCTTTTTGCGGAGGTGAGCCATTGCTGTCTACCATCTGAGATCGAATCTTATCCAAACCCGAATTCAAGATCTACTCGTCAAATACTACTCCATTTGGCCCGACGTCGTTCCTTGCCACTACCTGGAAGGTCTCTGCGGAGCTATCGGGGTATGCTCAGCAAGACGCCCATGAATTCTTCATCACCGCACTTAATCAAATTCACGGAACCTGTCGGGGTTCGACTAACATCTCATGTAATTGTATAGTCCATTCGACGTTCGCGGGACAGCTACAGAGTGACGTTACATGTGAGCGTTGCGGTAATGTCACAAGTACAGTCGATCCTATGCTCGACATCAGTCTCGAGCTCAAAGGCAAGAGCGGTGGTGCTTCAGGGGAAAACACCCTTGCTGGCTGTCTACGCAGGTTAGCTATTTATCTTTATTTTAGCTATATTCAAGAGACGAGTCATTTGTTAGGTTCACGAAGCCGGAGAAACTTGGTACGAAAGAATACACCTGCAGTAAATGCACGAAGGCTTCACCTGTATGGATTCAAATCATCCCCATTGTCTCTACTGAAACCTGCGCAGGAGGCTGTGAAACGCCTGACAATACGCAAACTTCCGCCAGTTCTTAGTTTTCAATTTAAAGTATGTTCATTTGCTGTATATGATGAACACTTCTTAATCAGGCTCCAGCGATTTGAACATAACGCAGCCGGTAAATCGTCGCCTCAAAAGATTGATACGCCGGTCCGGTTTCCAGTTTGTCTTAGTATGGCTCCATATACAACGCTAGTTATGAACTCGAAAACGAAGGACGGAGACAAGAAGTATGTCGTTGGAAATGCTCCATCACAACCTTGCTGAACAAGTCTCAGGCAACCCGGACCTGATACTATGTATGAATACGACTTATTCGCTGTGATCAATCACGAAGGTCAAATGGACAATGGTCATTACACTAACTTTGCGCGATTTCAGGATGAGGTATTTTGTCTTCCTTGGGTAATAAATTAGCGAACTTATGTCAATAACAAATTTCATAGTGGTATCGGTTTGATGACGACAAGTGAATTCTCAATCAGTTTCGTTCTCTTCGTGCTCATAATATTTTGGACAGAGTTACACCTTCAACTTTAGGGGCGTGCTTGAGCTCACGTGCCTACATGTGCTTCTACGTGAAGCGACACCTAGACTATAAGCCCTATATGAAGCCTTCTTACAGACTTACACGCGAGAGTGACATCGTCAAAGAGCAAGCACTGGAGAAACAGAAAGAGGCTGCGAGGATGAAGGAGGTAGATGATGCGCTGATGGCAATGGTCGCAGATTAAATACTGGACGCATTCGTGGTACATACGTACATGAAAGGAGTTTGATCTATGGATGTATTGCTAGATACAAAGGGTCGCTACTGGCTATGAGTGAGTAGGAGGGGTTGCAGAAGTTCGAACGAGGCGAAATGATTTGGCGATATATGCAAAACACTGAATAGCATCCTTGAAGTATAATTAGTGAGATCCGATGTAGGATGTAGGAATGTGAGTGATTGTAGAAATTGTAGAAATAAGGTGAATTTATGGGATGATATCGGACAACTCGCCATCCCCGACCCGGATCTCCACAACTTCTACTTCGTAATCCGTAAGGGATGAGGTGGTTGACGTCCATGAGTTGGAGATAAAACCTTTGGAATTGGGAGGAGAAGTTGAAGCGATGTCTACAAATCATCAGTAGCGATTAGTATTCAGTTGAGGACAAGGATTGTGTGTCAGATTTTATGAGGAGGAAAGCTATGTGGTAAACCTACATCGATCTTTGATGTATGGAGGCACAAATAAATCCTGTTAGCGGTGATTATGAGCGATGCAATGGAATTATTCGATCGCGCAACAAACCTGATTCCATACGAATCCTTGACTCTTCTGAATGGTCAGGATAGGGCGTAGGGTATACACTGGACGATGATGATGACGCTTCTGATGGCGATGTTTCTTGTGCACTTCGACTTCTGGCTCTACAGCACGTTGCTTGCCTTTGATATCTTTCTTGTATTCAGCGCAGATTTTATCCTTCTCGCTGGGATCAACATCGTTGATCTCCATATTCTGCGTATCATCTTGTCTCTCGCTCACGACGTGGTCGGTATCCGAGAGAGGCTCAGGAGCGAGCTTGGCATAATCTTCGTCATCTTCAGAGCAAGATTCATCTTCGCTGTCGCTATAATCCTCGTCTTCATCGTCGTAGGGAATCTGCTCGTAACACGCCCAAGTTGGAGGCGAAGATGCTCGACCCATAGTACGACGACTGAAGTACGAGTATGGAGAATTCGTTGGCATTATGCCCTGGGTATTCATCAGATTATCGGCAAAGAAGAAAAGATCAGTCAAAGGGCTTGAATCTGCGCAAGATGATGGAAGTTCCAGACGAAGGCAGTTTCCGTGTGGTCAAGTGGTGCAAGTGCAGAGTGAGATGTGTGAAGAGGTGATTAGGGTCGCTTAAGTTCAAGTCCTTCCCACGGCCCATAATTGGCAGTTCTGTCATTTATCCTGCTCCGAAAGATCATCGTGACTCAACATGATAGAGCTTCAGTCTACGCACATATTTATGCATGGCGGGCTCAAAATTTGCCTATGTTAAAGGTTTCGAAATCCCAGATCCTCTTTTACCTGAGACGTTCCTGGTATGCCGCCTGGACGGTCACGCTTTCCACCGGTAAGTTCGACGCAATGCAGACCTCGAGGGAACGCCCTAAGCACGCACAGATTCTCGGACCAACATGATTTTGTCAAACCAAACGATGAACGGGCTCTCAAACTCATGGATCATGTCGCCAAGAACTTGATGTCCGAGTATAAAGACATCGTCCTCGGTTTTGGGGAATCTGACGAGTTCAGGTGAGGATAGATCGAGTATCCGTTTATTCCAAACTAAATACGAACCGGATCAGCTTTCTTCTAAAAAAGTCAACTAAATTGTATAACCGCCGACATGCTAAAATACTGACTACACTCACTTCGTATTTCACGTCGTGCTATGTATTCCTCTGGTCCCAGTATTTCCCCGATACCCCGTTGCGGTATCCTCCATCCTTTGACGGCCGGATCGTAGTCTATCCAAACGAGCGTATTATCCGGGACTACTTCTCATGGAGACAAGCAGACAGTAAAGCTTCCAACGTTTTCCTTATCTTAGATCAGCTTCGCTGACCGGATGCAAAAGCCCACATCAATAATCTCTACAACACTGTATTTTGGGCACTGGTGCAACAAGGCAAACAGAGCACTACCGAAGCTCATGCGACTTTAAAGGCTTGCCTCTATTCCTCCATTATCTTCGGCGTGATTAATGATATCTTAGGGCACGGTTTCTGCAACCAAACACGAGATTCTGCATTCCCGCTTTGGCATCAACTACAATCACTTAAACGAGAGATTCAGAAAAGGTAGCGTGATTGTACGAGAAGAAGTAAGTTTTTGTGTTATCAGCTGACACTGGCAAAGTACTAATTAATTGTATCGGAGCTATCACCGGATTCATCACTCACGCACACCGAGACGACCAAAACACTCGCCGATGGATGTAGCGATGTCGAAGCGACAAACGATCCTCCTGTCGTCAAGAAGAAATCGACCTTTAAGACGATGATAAACATCTTGCACTGCGATATTATAGGAGATGAATTTTGGAATGCGAGACCATACATTCTGTCGCAATGAACTGTCGTGTAGCACATATTCAACAATCTCCGAGGAAATTGTCACCAAGAACATCGTACACACTTAACACAATATACCTCAATATACCCATCAGGTTTCTATCCCATAAATACCAAAGACTACAACCCCGATTACTATGAATTACACCCCCCAATCATTACCCTCATTGCCGATAATGCATATAAACAGTAGGACCATTAACGAGACCAGCCATAAATCTTATACCACCCCGAATTTCCGACATCCATACTGAATGCTTTCACGTCTGGTACCACTAGAGCTTGACCAGATCGTCCGATGAGAATGTTCTTCAGTCGGATACGGTATACACATCAAATGATTTCATGCGACGCTGTGACGACTTCGAAGATAGGGATGTAGCTATGGGACTGTTCTTTTCAATAGCTGGCAATTTTTTTTGTTAAATTGGAAACAAAAGAGGTTAAAAAATATGGGATCAAACCATCTGGGATCCCTCTACACTCTGTGCGGAGAAAATTGTCAATACGCCGGACGGTAGTTATTGAGATATTCATTCTACTTACTGGGTTCGGAATAGACGTAAAGTTGATGGTTCTTATCCGCCGTGAATACATATGACCGGATGTCCTTCTTGGTAACGTCTCCCAGTATTGTGGTGCAACCATAATGGAAGCTGGTAAAATGACCAGAATACGCTCGCCAGAAGTTGGTTTTGTTGTAGTTGCAGTTGGGCTCGTTATATATTTTGAAATCAAACGTATTCGTTCTCACTGGTTTATCCAGGTGGCAGGAGGCTTTCACAAAAGCACTGGTGATGGCAATCACGAGGGCGAAAACCGTCAAGTGCTTAAAGAACATTTCGTGCTATGGATTGAAATCAGTGCGTAGAGAGGGCTGAACAGCGCTAATGACTTACTCCCGGGGAGATTCTTTGCGGGTTGATCGATCACTCATTACCACAAATCGCAGCCTTTTAAACTTTTTGTGCTATGTGGAAGTATGTGGACTATCAGATTTTGATTGGCTTCTTTGCAATTTGTATGAATATACAGATGACAGCTGATCTAAGTGTTGTTAGCTGTGCATGTAGCCTGGGTGTTGCCTGGATGTTACCTGGATCGGTGTCGAAATTGTGTCGCCGGCAGCCCCTGATAGCTGTTGGCAGTCGAGAAAACGTCCCTGAAGGCCTGAAGTATAGCGAGGCAGCCACTTGTCATTTTCCAATGGCGGTGTCACTGAGGTGTATGAAGTACATATCCACTTGTCATTTCCCGACGACAATGTTTTTCACTGTTAGAAATTAAAGTAATGACAGTTTACAGCAAGTTTACTAGTACAGTATGGTCTAGTACGGTAAAAAAAAGCAGCCCCACTAGACTCCGAACTTGATTGCGTGCAAGTCAATAAAAAAAGTCAAGTGGCCTATTTTTTGACTGCGATCGGGTTGGTGCTGTACCATAGAAGGAAGATA
>MU267682.1:0-78533 GCA_021014935.1 Hygrophoropsis aurantiaca
ACACGTGGTCGTTTATTGGTGATGAACCCGGAATTGTTGGTGTTCGCTTGGAAACTGCTCGGGAATGTCGAGTGGCCGTCCTCTCTGAAGCTTTTCCTTGAGTTGAGGTTGGCGAGCACGCAGTTAGCATAACTAGCATTACACATGTCAGTCGATCGCTCGGTCGTGCATATGTGCATGAATTCTGCTTACAGCTTCGAAATCGTGTAAAAACTGTGGACAAAAATTAACCCGATACCATTAAAGACAAATAATAATCACACCGATACCCACATTGCGAGATGCCAAACAGTTTGGCTCATGGCCGTCGCCAGTATCAGTTCTATCACGGCAGCCAGCGTAGTGACAAGGCCCGTTTCAATGGCAAGTTTTATGAGCTTTGTAGCTAACGATTTTGTCGACTGGAAGGATGATTTTGCTCCCTCTTGGCGCAGCTAAAGGTAGAATCATAAGATTATGAATAAATGACTCGATAATTTCAACGCACAATGATTGTCATATAGACTGTGATAATGGTATCACAGACTAAGCTTCCGCCAAGCCAGATCTATTAAGACAATCATATTTGAGTTGGCCCTGACACCCTGACAGCTGAAACATACCGGTATGAAAAATTCAAAATCTGAGTAAACGTTATATACATACTGAGCTGATTCTGTCTCGACAGTAAGGGTGGGGCAAAGACCATACTGGAGATACGTATGCTTAAATCGCACACACCAATAGTCATTTGTAAAACACCATTATACCTCCGTATGCAACCATAGAAAACTGGAAAAGAGAAACCTTAGGGCCATATTAATATGATAAGTCGCGTTCGGGTTGGATGAGTATCTGACTCGCAGCGCACCATCATGACAAGTGTAGGGACGAGGCAGGACCGCTTTAAACACCATATTCTCCAGCAGAAGAATCCGTGCGTGATAAACGAAACTGTCAACATAATATGAATAACTGTTTTGTGCGCGATGGGTTTTTTTTTCGCATACCAAACCCAGTAAAACAAGCTAATGCTTGGAGAGACCATAAAACTTCAGGAACGGCTCCTGATGCAGTCAACAATGCGCCAATGATATCCACGAGGGAATGAAATGTTGCGCCCACCCAGAACCCATGCAAGGTGAAACCGCTAACGAGGAGTTCTGTGATGAATAGGACCCAGACTCCAAACCACTATTAACCTCATCATTGACAACGAATGAGATATAGGAACCTTACCAAAAGCTTTCAACCCTTTTGGATCCGTAGAAAAGCGCTTGAAGTAGATGTCTATCGTGATTAAGCTCTGTCGATATCCATGCCAATTAATTGAGAACCGAACTTACATGTTTGCAAAGTAAGAAACCCCATCAAACCAAAAGAGAGGCTGTAGCCAATAACCTAAGCATCGATCTATGAGCCATAACTAGTCCAATGATTACAACGTTGCATACGCACCAGTGGACCCGCACCCCTTTAGAGAGAGAAAACGTGAGTTCTGTCAGGATAAATACAGATATAATATTGTTCCTAACTTGTTTGGGTCATCGAACTCGTACACTTGAGACATGTTGTAGAGGTATTCAGGTTCGTTTGGCAAGGATGATGGATCCATCCACAGTATTGCTTTTTGTAGGACGAAAACCCTTACTCAACAACAAGTTCCCATGGATTCGCCCATCCCTGATGGAAAAGTCTACTGCACTGCTATTCAGTCAATAAGATCAGCGAATAAATAGTACATATATTGATCAAGAGTGCACCTTCGACTCAAGCCTCGGACGCGATGGAGTTGTGGCTAAATTTGCAAAGTTCAGATATCGAACCCATTTGACCATTTGTGTGCATTGGGGAGAACGTCAAAGATGGCTGTTGCGACCCACATAGTTGGGCACCGCCACCCAAACGAAACAGTCCCCCCCCGGGTGTCCCAGATTCGAATGTTGTTGGATAGAATCACCGAAGCATACGGCGAAGATTTGTAAGTCGATTCTGACAGTATTCCGACTGGCTTCAGACGGGAACTTGTTGTGGAATGTGATAACCGCTGTAAGTCGCTGCACGTGGTCACTCTTTTGATTCTGCTATAGCTACACATTGATACATTTGACGTTCAATTTTAGCTCTTCGAACACTCTAAACTAACGTGATATATCATGATGACTGACCTCTTTTAGAACCCGCGCCTATCTGCTTATCACAGCATTAACTTGATGGTACATATGATGCATGTTGGGATTCAATTATAGTAGCCTGATTGGATGGCACAGAGAGACGGCGTCACGCAGTCATCAGTAAAAAATGTTCCAGAGAACTGAGATAAAAAGGGGTACAAACAAGTGAAGCGGTTACAATGAGATAACATCATAAGCAGATGACGATGGTCGCGTTGCGGGGAAACGATCACACTGAGGTTCGGCATTCATCGGGACAATCACGGTGTGATTCGAAACTTGAAGATGCGAGCGTTGCAAGCTACGTATGTTTTGTTTTCGGTGTCATCAAACTATTTTATATATGCCATCAAGTAGCATCAAGTGCCATACACGAGTTATGGCGATCGAGAGGGAGTGTGTAGTGGCAGGCTCAACTTGGAGTCGACGGTTCTGATCCATGCGAACGTGGTGCGACGTGGATTAGGCAGGATAGGACTCCGTCACGGGCTGGGTGCTTTAGAACAGTTCGGAAGGGCTGGGACTCTCTGGGGTTTTCATGATTGGATCGTGGGTCTGAATATTTGCTTGTTTTCTCGATTTCTCAGTTCACCCGATTTTTCTCCAGCCATCGGACCCAGTTTTTTTAAGCGCGGCAAGCCTCTAGACGGATGGTTGGTACTAAGTACGTAGTATGATGGTAGTAGCGACATAGCGATATTGATACCAAAAGTCGCGGATGATGATTGCATAGAACAACTTGTTCAATAACGTTAACGGGCGTCGGGCTCTGCCAACAGCCGCCAACGCGTGACCACGTGATTCAGAGCTGTTCAATAAACTCTGGCTTGCGGATTGATGTTTGTTCCAGTAAATTCAATGCACAGTATACAGAGGCTCAAAAACTGGATATGGACGCTGTTCTAATACATGAATCACACATTCCCAAAATACGGGGCATAAATCCGAGTCTGATCTTGAATGTCTTTCCAACCCAACCATGATTGATGGTAATCTCGAAACGGTGAAAGGAATTTAGTGGTCAGTGCTGCACCGATATTCCAAGAGACCTGGGTGTTCATGTCCCTGTAGTGAGATATGAGCAACTTCACAGCAAGGTACCGTGACTACTAGCAGTCACCGCTTACCAGGGACGAATCCATCTCTATGTCTGTTTCCATAGTTTTCAGAATCTCCATAACATGCGGTCGTTTGTTGGTGATCAACCCGGGATCGCTAGTGTTTACTTGGAAACTGCTCGGGAATGTCAAGCGGCCGTCCTCTTTGGAACTTTTCCTAGAGTTGAGGTTGGCAAGCACGCAGTTAGCATAGCTAGCATTACCCATATCAGTCGATCGCTTGCCGTGTAGATGTGAATAAATTTTACTTACAGCTTCGAAATTGCATAGAAACTGTGGGCAATCAATTAGCCCGGCACTTTTAAAGATGGATGATGGGTACACGGATACCTACATTGCGAAATGCCAAACAGTTTCGCTCAGGGCGGTCGCCAGTATCAGTTCTATCACGGCAGCCAGCGTAGTGACGAGGCCTGTTTCAATAGTGAGCTTTATGAGCCTTGTAGATAACGATTTTGTCGACTGGAAGGATGATTTTGCTCTCTCTTGGCGCAGCTAAACGAGGAGCTATAATAATATGAATAAATGACTCGATAATTTCAACGCACTATGATTGTCATATAAACTGTGATGATGGTATCACACATTAAGCTTCCACCAAGCCAGATCTGTTTAGACGACCACATTTGAGTTTTGGCTTTTCCGGGCAGCTGACACATACCGGGATAAAAAATTCAAAATTAGAGCGAGTGTTTATAATGGAAAACGCAGGGTCATTCGTTGATGATGCAGTCCCGACTGTAAGGGTGGGGCAGAGGCTATACTGGAGAAATATATGCTTTGGATCGCACACGTCAATAAGATGTTGCAACACACCATTATACCTCCGTATGCAACCATAGAAAACTGGAGAAGAGAAATCTTATGGTTGCACAAATACAGTCAGCCGAGTTCAAGTTGGGTGAGCGTCTGGCTTGGAACGCACCATCATAACGAAAATAGGGATAAGACAGGACCGCTTCAAACACCATATTCTCCAGCAGAAGAATCCGTGGGTGATAAACGAAACTGTCAACATAATATGAATAACTGTTTGTCGGCTGGATGTCTTTTGTTTTTTGCGTACCAAACCCGGTCAAACAAGCTAATGCTTGGAGAGACCATAAGGGTGGGGGGTTTTCCGCTGAATCCGCCATGCCTATGATGTCCAAGAGAGAATAGGATTGCGCGCCTATCCAGAACCCATGCAAGGTGAAACTGCTAATGAGGAGTTCTGTAATGAATAGGACCCAGACTCCAAACCACTATTAACTTCATCATCGACAACGAGTGAGATATGGGAACCTTACCAAAAGCTCTCAGCCCTTTTGGATCCATAGAAAAGCGCTTGAAGTAGATGTCTATCGTAATTAAGCCCCGACACCCACGCCAACCAATCGAGAACTGAACTTACACATCTGCAAAGTAAGAAACCCCATCAAACCAAAAGAGAGGCTATAGCCAATAACCTAGCATCAAACTATGAGCCATAACGAGTACAACTGTTACAACATTGCATACGTACCAGTGGTCCTGCACCACTTTAAAGAGAAAACTGTGAGTTCTTTTAGGATAAATGTAAATGTAATACTGACTCTAGTACGTTTGGTTCGTCAATTGGGATTGGCATGTTGTTTTGGGACACCGACATGTTGTAGAGGTATTCAGTTGGTTGGTTTGGGGAGGACATCCATAGTACAGCTTTTTGTAGGACAAAATCCCCTACCTAGCACTCAACAACAAGTTCCCATGTATTCGCCCATCCCTGATGAAAATATCTGTTGCACTGCTATTCAGTTGATAAGATCAACGAGAAAATAGCACATATGCTGATCTAGCAGAAGAGCACACTTTCGACTCGCTCCGGAGGCTATGGAGTTGTGGTTAAAGTTGTAGAGTTCAGATATCGAGATCTTTGTGTAGGAATTGTGGGAGAAGATAAAAGATGGTTATCATAAATCACGTTGTTGAGAGCTTTCGAAGCGATTCGGTAATTCTTGGGTGTCCGGGATTCGAATGCGTCCTCGAATGGAACCGCTGAGATATACAGCAAAGATTTATATAATTGAGCCTGACAACATTTCGGACAGCTTCAAACGGGAGGTAGTTGTGGGGTGTAATGCGAATGTTGGAAGCCAATGCGCATGGAACACATTTGATTTTGGTAGAGCTACATATTGATACATTAATAGCCCGTCAAGCGCTTCAAACATATTTTGACATATTACCATGATGACTGACCTATTAACGCACGCGCCTATCTGCGTATCGCGGTGTTAACTTGATGGTGTGTATGATGTATCTTGAGATTTAATTATAATTCAGAGCGCGATTGGCTAGCACAGAGAGAAGGTGTCACGCCCATCAGTATGTCTCGAGAATTTCTCTAGAGAGCTGGGAGTAAAAAGAGGCAACCAAGTACGTACCTTTTGATCCTGATTATCAATTGCATTTTGTCTGCGGCCATAATGCGTTGAGGTGCTGCTAGTTTGTTCTGAACAAAGTGGCGAGGTTATAATCAGATCAACCTCACAAGCAGATGACGGAACGGTCAGACTAAGACTCAACTCGTATCGAAACCATTCGCGAGCCTCGAGCCTCGTTCGCTCAGGGAAAAATAGATTGAGGTAGGTAAGTATCAACTGACCATATCCGCCAACCACCGATGAGAAGAGCGTATTCGGCACCAACTGTGTATGTCCGCATTTAAGGCTTGGACGAACGAGAAGCAAGCATTCAGGCGTGCCGAAAGACATGTTGAATGCTCTGAATTTCTGCGCTATCATCGATACTCCGAGATATCACTTCTTCTCTAATAACTGTGATGAAGAGACCGCTTGAAATTCCCACTCGCGGTCTGATTCGAAAGGCGCGTGCGCTGGGAGCTGCATGTGTGTTTTCGGCGGCATCAGATAGTATATAGCAATTGTCATAACACGAATTATGGCGATCGAGAGCGGGTGTGTCCTGATGAGCTACTGTGCACATGGGGTGTGGGGTGTTAACTTATAATGAACTATAAATTTAAGGATCGAAAACTAACACCTATGATGCATTCGTCCATGTCATGACACGGATGTACGCGTTTCGCCGACATCGAAATGGTGGATGAGGGGACAGATAGTCGGCCTAGATGACTATACTCTACCACGACAACCATAGGCTGCATACACGTGGCATGACCGTTGCCACGGCCCTCCCACGAGTCGCGTCTAAATGTTGTCAAGTATCATGATGTACTCGAAAGAAGAGAAAGAGCATCGCCAGGCTCTACCATCGCGTAGTACTCCATCCATATGTTTCTCGGCGATCCGGACCCAAATTTTCAACCGCATCGAGCCTCCTGATGAATGATATTAAGTAGTATGAATCTGTATGATGATATCATGGTGACGACCGTATTAGACAGAGTGGTACGATTGGTATCGAACGTCACGGGGGAACAGGTATATTGATGACCAGACAGTGAGATAGTGATGACTGGTGGTGCTGGTGAACTTCGACAACGCCTGATGCATGATGACTTCGGAACGAGCCGAAATGGACCCCTGGCGCCCGTAAGACCCCCGAACCTCAAATTTACCGAGCGGCCACTCAGAGTCAGTGTCACACAACGCAACGGCTGCCAGTGGGGGTCAGTCAAGCGTTTGTTCATCGTTGATGTTGGTTGTGCAGAGCGCATCTGTGTAAGGCTTATT
This sequence comes from Hygrophoropsis aurantiaca, assembly GCA_021014935.1. NCBI lineage: Eukaryota > Fungi > Basidiomycota > Agaricomycetes > Boletales > Hygrophoropsidaceae > Hygrophoropsis > Hygrophoropsis aurantiaca. The sequence continues at coordinate 6,949 of MU267682.1, forward strand.
GACATGTACATACTCGAAGACACGTCGTTTCTCAAAATATGGTTACTGTTCTGATATATGAATTGTAGGTTTCTCAGTTGACGTTATATAGAACATTGGTATTCATGTACATACGTAAAATTAGAAGAGCGTTCGTTTCGGTTTCCCTGCGGTGACGTTGGATGTGAGCAATATGTTGATCAGCGAAAGACCGTGACTGATCAAGTCACTGCTCACCAGGGCAGATTCCTTCTCAATGTCCGTTTCCATAGTTTTCATTGTCTCCACAACATGCGGTTGTTTACTGGTGATCAACCCGGGATTGTTAGTGTTTACTCGGAAACTGCTCAGGAACGTCGCATGGTCATCCTCTCTGAGACTTTGCCTCGAGTTGAGGTTTGCTAACACGCAGTTAGCATAACTAGAATTGTATATATCGTATCAGTCGATCGCCTGGTAGATGTGTATAAAGTCCGCTTACAGCTTCGAAATCGTGTAGAACCTGTGGACAAACGATTAGCCGGGCGCCATTTAAGCCGAATCATAGGCACACGGATGCTTACACTGCGAGATGCCAAACAGTTTCGCTGAAGACCGTCGCCAGTATCAGTTCTATCACAGCGGCGATGGTACATCATGATGACTGACCTCTTGACATGCGCGCCTATCTATTATCGTAGCGTCAGCCGATCAAATATGTATAGGACGTATTTCGAGACATGATGATAGATATGTGCGTGAACGGATTGCATCGAGAGAAGGTGTTATGCACAGGGTCTGCTTCGAGAGTTCCTAGAGAGTTTTTGAAGACTCACAGTCATCAATCAAGGACGCATAGTAGGCGTCTTTTGATTCTGATCCTGATTGTTATCCGTGGCCGTAATGTGCAGGACACTTTTATTTGACCGGAAAACTAGCCTCCCGTAAGCAGACCAAATAGAAGGAAGACAGTCGTTCCTTCTATATAATGCCGGAAAACCTATGTAGTTACAATCAGATTTCCATCATCAGCAAGTGACAATGATCATACTTATCAATCACGATTGAGAAAACTTTGCGCTGGCCAGTATGGTTGCAGATGGATGATCAGATGGAGACCCCTACTTGGTCTATCTCACCTCAGTACCGCCATATGACAGATATGCCGGTAAAAATATAGATCAAAGCAGATATCAACTGTCAACTTTGAGCGCGACACTGCAAAATCATCGGCGAGACGAGCGCGCATGAGATTACTCTGCCTCTATATCTGTCCCATATGTGAGTGCCTGGACGACCGAGAAGTATGTATTCGGACGCACCCTTTGAAAGGCATCGTCCATGTTCCGAGTGCTTGTGTGATCATCGATACTCCGAGATACAGCTATTCCAAACTTCAAAGCTTCGAGCCCGACCCTGAAGGATCGAGAAATCAACGAGAAATCGCATGTTCTCCAGGGTGAGTCTAACGACGAGACCCGCTCGCGACCCGATTTGAATGATACGTGTGCTGCGGGAGCGTTTTGTTTCGTGCGCATTGGAATAGTGTACATCATGTGCAATACCATGGATTATGGCGACTGAGCATGGGTGTGTTGTCCATCATGACACCTAATCGCCCACTCGAAAATACGTTGGATTAAGCTGCCACCGAAATCTGTGGTGTGGGCAAAACGGATCACGTTCTGTGCGTCGGACTCAGGTGAACGTTCCTCATCCGTTTTTAATCAAGCATGCGAGCACTGCTGGACTCATGTGAACACCAGTGATCTTTAATAGAGACTCGAAGCAACAATCTGGATCGAATGACGAGCGCTTGATCTGACCACCGGTATCACACTGGAACACCTTGATATTTTTCATATGGTTCACCCAATAAATGATATTAACACTTACATAGATGTACTGTAACTATGAGCCCCCGGCGAGTCTCGATAGCGAGGCCAGTGAGGCTCGTTGAATGGCGTATTTGTACTTTAGATCAATGACTATGCCTATATCATGGCCTGCCCACTTCCACTGCTCTTGCTTTGTGCAACCATAGCGGTCTTTCAAAGTTGGGATTTGGACTTGCGCGGCGCCTTAGAAGCACCCGCTGCTTTGGAGTCGCGCCTTGCTTTTGTTTGCTTCGGATTCGAGATGGATGCCCGCGCACGGCTCCGTACCGAAGAAACACGTGGACGCACCAGTGGCGAAGGCGCACGCACGCGAACCCTCGGTGGTGGAACCGTGATCACGACTTCGACCATCGTGTGCAGGCGTTTTAGAGTCGTCGTGCGCGGGTGGTGGCTGGGAATCGCTTCTGGGCGGGGGTTGCGAACTGTCTGAGGAGTTTTTTGTTTGGTCGTGCGTGGGGGCGGTTTGGAGGCTTGGGGTATGCTTCCCTGTGCAGCACGCTCCTGATTTTCGGCGACATGAGCTTCGCCCCGTTCATCCTCAGCGCTCTCAGTCTGAGCCTGAACTTCCCGCATCTTACTCTTTCCCTTTCCCTTCCCGCCCGACTCGTTCTTATCCTCGACCGTTCTCTCCTCGAGATCGCTTCGCTTCTTTTCCTGTCCATTCCGTTTCGGATGCTCCTGTACCACCGTCGCTTCCACCCCCAGCCCAATATTTGTTGATACTCGTTGACGCGCACCGGACGCATCACCTCTCGACCCACCGGCTTGCACAGCCCCCGATCCCCTGCCCACCCCAATACCTCTACCTCTACCCCGAGACGGCGCTGCCTCGGCCCTCCTCGAAGGCGATGGCGTCGATTCCATCCCGAACCAAGATGAAGGCGAGGACCGTGGCAGCGGTGATTGGAGTGCCAGAGACGGAAGCGGTGGGGGTCCGGAAGAAGATCGCGCGCGTTTATGTGACGGGGCTGGTGCGTGCTTATGTGGCGATGGAGGTGCGGGTTTACGTGCGGGCGTTGGAGTTGGTGATGGTGTGATTATGAGACTAGGATGTAGCTGCGCTTGCACTGGGGCTGGTGGAGGGTGAGATGCTTTAAGATCAAGTAGGGGAATAACAAAGTCAATATCCACAATAACACAATACGATGTAGGGACGGTATCAACAAAACATCAACAAAAAATGAGACAATGTCACCGAAACACGCAACCACCCAGATAAAACACTCAAAACACTCAAAAAATCGATAACAAGTCCCTCACCTTGACTTTGGGTTACTTCCGGGTTCGGCTCCGTTGCTACGGTATTGCCAGCTCGCACCGAGCTCGGTTTGGAGAGCTTGCGTTCATGCTGAACAGTTGATGCCAATCGAACCGGGGAAGCTGGCTTGGGTCGTTTAACAGTCGATGGCTGAACCGGTTTAACGGGAGATGGACTGGAAGGCATACTGCTGCCATCGTCAGCGTCAAAATCAAATGCTTTGTCGGGATCCACATCAAGGTCCCTATCGACATCGGCGTGGCTCCCAAAACCTTCGACGTCCACGCTGGTGCGCCTACGTTTGGCTTTTCGCGGGGTACGCAGAGGATCGTCTTCTACGTCGACATCCTTCGCGTCGAGGAGGGCGGTGGCTGCATCTGCATCGATGAAGGGTGGGAGAAGTTGGGATAGGGGCTGGGGCTGGGATGGAACTTCCACGCGGGATTCGGAGAGGATGCTTAGCGGGTGACGTCGGTGTGTAGGGGGATTGGCGTTGATGTTGGCACTGGTGTTGCTATTGTGATTCATGCTGTGATTGGCACTTGTAGAGTGAATACTAGGATTGACACTAAGATTGGAGGTAGAGGCAGTGTGAGTATGTTGTGGCCTTGGGATAGAAACCGGAGGAGGATCCATGTATAGATCGTCCATATCTGAATCTGGATCCGCCTCGTTCGTCGGCCTTGGTTGTTGCGCGTTCTCGTCAGTGTCTGGGCGGGTATACGCGTTTCCGTTTACATTAGTATCGTTGTTCTCATTCTCATTCATATCAATATTCCCATCTTCATTCTCGTTTCCACTCTCATTTACATTGGGATCGACATTCTCGTTCTGAAATTCATCGTCGCGGTCGGCTTCAGTGGTGGCGCGGCGGGACCATTGTTCTGTCAGCGCGCGTTGATTCCTTCGTATTTTGAGCGTTCGCTCAAGGGCGTCAAATCCCCATGGATCTTCTGCGTCTATATCTCCTTGCGCAGAAGAGGAGGGGGGAGGCGGCGAAGAAGGAGGTAAGGACGACTGTGTGTGTGGAATGGTCATGAAAGGAGGAGGTGGGATCGTGGGAACATTTGATGTTTAACGAAAACGAAAAGAATCATATCGCAGTATGATCATGTTGGCGATAAGACTCCCTTTCCTGACGGTGAATCCAGCCAAATTTATTTCCTTTGGCGGTAGTCCAGTGCTTGTAAATAACCGGAAGAGTCTACTCAGCACGAATCTACGCATATCCTGGTACTTGAAGAATCCTTTACCTCCTCCATCGACCATTAACTTGTTACTTGAACACCGTTGAGAGGAAACGACGCGATCACCTTCATTCGAATTTCTGATCTGCCTAAGGAGACACCACATCGGTCAGATGGTCTACTTGCAGCAATCTTTGAATCCATAATACTGTTAAGATGATCAATCATCATATTGTGAGCGTTTACGCCTGTCTCTGCGCTGTATGATCATATCTCCAGAGTCCATTCACGGTACGCTTCATATTACACCTTCTCCCACAAGAAACCCACCATTTAAGTACTTGCTTTGATCAAATCTCTTGCCATTGTTGCTTTGAACTTCGTTATTGCGGCGGATTCGTGGACACGCGCTGGCTCCAAATGAACAGATACAACAAATTGACACAGCGGTGCGGCCGCACATCAAACGCACGCGAGCCAACTGCCATGCACCACACATGAATGGGGATTATGGGCAGGAAGATAGCTCTTTTAATCACTATGCTGCATCTTCTGCACCTTTACCCCGCCCTGTCTAAGCCACGAGTTAACAATCTTTCCGATCCGTCGACCGCACTTCCAGAACCAATTTTAAAACCTAGCAATTTGACATTCCGGGACATCAGTAGTTCTGGGGAGATTCGGAAGCGAATAACAGGCCAGAGCTGAAGCCTTTAGATGGGCGCTCGGCCTTCGTTTCTTTAGGAACGGTTATACTCGTGAGTGCTTGGCCATTCCTCAGATCAAGAACAGGCCCATCGTTGCTGCAGTTGTGCAGTTGCTCAACTAATTGTAAGCATTTCTCGCTGTCCATCTTAATAGTTGGTTTTGTCGTAACATGTGTCAATATCGTGACAAGGTGGTTTAGCTATCTTACATCGTGTCAAGCAACGATCTCGGTCGTAACTAGGACAATCTGCGACGGCGAATTAACATCCTTAGTAAAAGCGATCCCGCGGAAATGGCTTCACCAGTTCCAGGCTGGCTCATTACAGACTTGCCCGACGAAAAATCGCATTTATGGATTGACTCTTGTGTCCATTACAAAATCTCACACTCTTTGCACACCTTTGCATCGCCAACATCACACTTTCCCTCTTCACAGAATGGATGCTATGTATACAGGTATACTTGATCAGTAAGTCCAACACGCAAACTGTAACAGGTGATATCATTGACCCGTGCATATCATCGCAGGCCTGCACCCTTTGTAAAGCATTCCCCGGTCATTTTGGGAAAACGAGCTCATACAAACCCAATAGACCATCGGATATGCCCTTTCTTTCATGCTCATGGGTTTTCTTACCCTGCAAATCTGTATGTCACATTTATCATTTTATTCTTGCTGCGTCTGAATTTGAGTCGAAGGTATTTTCTTCTCACGACGTTCAGAAGATCCGCTATGGATGAAAGTATTTGGTATGTATGCATTTCTTGTATAGCGAAGAACACTACCCAGTCTGCGTAGTATGTACTATTTTCGTCTCAGAAATCCTCATCAGTAGCTTCACTTTCCATGGATTTTGGGTGGGCGCCACACAATACCGATGGCTTTCAGCTATATTCTCTCTGGATATCAATACGACTCTGCTGCCTATAGTCTATCCCGATATGAAAGTAATCTGGTGCTTCCAATGGCTTGCGTGGTTAACTGGCTTTGGTATACTTATCAGCCATATCTTCAAAAAACGACCCACTCATAAGGCTTAGTATCAAGTTTGGCACACGGTTTTTTCTGCTGGCGGATATGGGCCCTGAAACACTGCTACTTCATTCCGGTGTTGGTTATGATGGTACATATTCGACGTGTTTTATTTGCCTTGTCTTGGACTGAGAAGCTTGTAGGTATCCCTCTTACAGTTCTCTATGGTGGCCTATGGTGGCATCACGGTAAACAAAACTCGCAATCACAGGTTGTGTTTTCTTCTCAACGAGATCTAGGGTGGCCTCGTACCGACTTCGATGCATCTATCTGGCGCGGATGTACCCTTGAACTTCTACATTCCTGTAAGTTTTCTCTCCCCTCAAATCCCTGGCACTTGACAAAAGAAATATAGATCTGGCTGTGCGGCAGCTTGTTTTGTGACATGTGTATCACCATCTATATGACCTTAGTCGTTCGTTCATAATTTTGACGGGCTAAAACAATCGATTCGCTGACGGACATTCCAGCTTCGACAAGAGAGAAATAATGCAACATTCAAGATCACCAGATCTTTATCCACGAGGCTTATCAAGCTCATCGTCGAGACCGGTCTAATCACAACTATCGCTGCTCTGGTTGAACTCGTGTTAGCCATCTACTATAGCTCGACGCTCTACCACCTTGCAGTGTAAGTCCATCTTTTTCGTGCAAATGCGCATTACTTATTTCGCTGAACTTCTGCATCAGCTTCTATACAGTCTCGAAGCTGTGAGTATGAGTATACTGTCAATCAAGCGAGCTATTCGCTAATATGGAATCATCAGGTATGCAAACTGCGTATTGGCGAATCTCAACGCCCGGCAAAGCCTCAGAAATCACGCCCACACCCTGGCCGCCGACAGGTCCTTCGCTCCCAGAAATTCAAGCACTATTGAGATGCGGCCAGTCGACGGTCCATCGTACCCTTTCTCGGCCATCCAAATCTTTAAACATGTGGAGACAGACGTAGAGACGGATTCAGGTCGAATGTGGTCTTCTTCTTGATGATTGTGGTGCTTCTCGTCCATTGATACCTTTGTAAAGTGATATTCCAGTGTATTTTTCATGAGAGGGCTGATAGCATAGAAATAAATTGACAAGTCCAAGACTCCCGAGAAGGTCCCAGTGAGAATCAATTCTGAACATCGCCATAATATTCGTCTATTACGATGCTGATCTGGTTATAACCAGCAGAATTGGCTCAGAAGAAACACGCTGGTGAACGCATGAAAGATTCATCGCGCACTGTTCACCGGCGAAGTTTATCGTTATCTCATCATTGTCTGTTGATGATCCGTTGATTCTCATTAGCAACTACAAATTACCAGGTCGGCTACGATGGCCAATTGATTCAGTTTTTCGAACATCTGCAGTATAGTTTGAACCTCATTCATTGGCTATGTCCTAGGGTATGTGGGGATAGACATACGCATTACATCCATGTTGCTGTATTTATTCCTTTAGATCAACTATAAGAGGAACGGTTTCCCATATCATAGGTGACCAACCTCCATTGAAATGCAAGGGAAATAATTCCACATTAGTTCACAAATGCTTGAATTCCAGTCATCGCTTTTCCGAGAATAAGGCCGTGAATATCCTAAACACGCGAGAAATTCAGCATCCTTTTTCAAAAAGAATAGTCACATCAAGACTCACGTAGGTCCCTGAAAAGGTACGCCAGCAAACATTAGCAGCAATAGAGGTTCGATAGACAAGCTTCGCGTTACCTTCGTATGTGTTTGTAACTTGCAAATTCGCCACGTGCCTACCAACATGATATCTTATGCGTAGTCGTCAGCATGAAATAGGTCTTTGAATCAAGATTTGCTCTTACTCGTCTGAAGATGCATTCCCGCCTAAGATATCCAACACAATCCTTGCGTGCTCCAACGCTTTTCCGCAGTTGTTTCTCTTCACCATACTCACCATTTCTGGTGCCAATTCCCCGCGGTCTTTGAGTCGACCAACCTGAAGACTTGCTTGCAGGCCTAATGCTGCTTCTGTCTGTGCGTCGACGAGTTTCTTTTGCACTAGTTGGAAAGAGGCGAGAGGGCGCTTGAATTGCTTCCGCTCAAGCGCATACGACAGCGTTTTGGAAACGCAGTCCTCCAGTGCACCCATTACACCCCACGAGATTCCATATCTTATGACCATCCAAACATATTAAGACGACCGTTAATAACAAAACAGAATGTTGTGATTATGAGCCGACGTACCGTGCACTGTTAAGACATGAAAACGCTGCACTCAAACCGACTGCTTTGGGAAGGAGACCGTCATGAGAGACCCGGACAGAATCCATAAAGATAGAACCCGTTAGCGATACTCGAAGAGCAACTTTATGCTTGATTGGGGGCGCAGAAAGACCCTTCATTCCCTACTCAGAAACACCGAACTTAGACGAGGATCTTAGACGATTAATGCAGGTCAAACCTTCTCGAGTATAAACCCGCGCACTTTCCCGTCCCATTTACAGCGTGCCCATACTATGAAAACGTCGCTACAATAGTTCCAGTTGAGGTTAAGACATGTAGCAAGAAAATAAACACTGACGCTGCTGGTGCATTTGATATCCACGTCTTGCTTCCATTCAAGATAAACCCTCCATCTGTTTCTTCAGCTGTCGTTTCCATCCCTGAGGGATCTGAACCATGGTTTGGCTCTGTTAGACCCTTAAACGACGTAAACATCATGTCGCGCCAGGAAAACAAAGAATAATCCTCACAAAACACCCAACTAGTTCACCTGTCGCTGATCAAGAGCGCAATGTTTGAGATTGACGTCAACAGATTAGAAAATTTAACAACAAACCTAGCCGCGGAAGATATTTCTCTTTCTGAGCATCAGTGCCGAACTCGTTGATAGGATGCATCACGAGCGACGACTGGACCGAGGCCATAGACCGATATCCGGAGTCCACTCTACGAGTTTAACAACAATAGGTCCTATAGAGTCAATGAGAACTAGAAAAAGAGACCAATCACCTACCGCTCTATCTCTCTTGCAACGAGACCGTATGCGACATTACTTACACCCGCGCATCCATACCCATGAATGGTTGGTCCAAGAAGACCGAGTTTACCCATCTCTGGAAGCACCAAATCGCCGAATTCTGAGACAACTTGGGTTACACATGGAACACAAGGACTAGGGCAGATACGTACGTTCGGTCCGCCATGCATCAAGTACACGGGGCGCAAGGAATTCCTACTAGGATGCTGTCTGAACATAACTTTCTTCTCTGAGTCACATGTTTGACTTGCCTGGCAGTAGTCCCTAGCCGTATCGCTGTGGCAAAATGATCAGCATATAACCGAAAGAAAAGGGGGAAATTAGGCAAACCGAATTGCAATCTCGTCTTCAGTGAGTAGGGAGTCAAGGTTCAATGGGTCCTGTGTGATACATTAGATTTTCGAAATCATTTGTGCATACATCCGCATTTTCAGTAAGCACTACCCATCCAAGATCCACATTCCACCACATCACTGAGAGCAGTTGTATGATCCAGCTCTGGGGCCAATATTATCTTTCCAAGTGGTGAAAGGAGAGTTTACCTCGGGATTATACTTTGCATATGTTGAAGCTTTCGTAGGTCTTAAGTTTCTAGTTGACTGGTAAGAATCGATTGTTTGGACTTACCGAGCCTTGCTGTTACTACCCTCTGGGATGTTTTGCGAATGGCGGCAACGCGAACGCCGGATAGTGAGAACATCTCTGCTTCAAGTGGTTTCAGATTAAATGGGAGCGAAAACAGAAGCCCGCGATACTTACTTCCGTCAAGGGAGATCAATGCAGAACGGAACAAGAATTTCTGCGAGGTTCGATCTCAAGTATCATAACACTCGGAACGGAACTTCACCCCGCTTATGTCCGTACGTAATGACCCTCACATAAGGGGTCGATGTGGGGTATACTGGGTATGCCGGTACTACATATCTCAAAATCCCAGTCGTCTATTGGGATGCTCGGCAGTAAATGTAATCACAAATGCCAGTATGAAATTATGGGAAGTGGGATATATGTACTACCTCCAGATCAAAACCATCTTCCAAGTGACCCCCAGAGCCCATCTTTTTCCTTGGAAAGGACCGAGGTCTTTTTACCGCTCTGGTCTTCTTCTCTGGCGCTCTTCGTCTCCACAACCCCCACTTCCTCAATCCGTCCCATATCACCCTCTATGTCCCCTTGCAACTTATCCCAATCTGCGGGCTCTGTGGGTTCAGCTTGGGGGTTCGCGAGAGCAGCTTCCGCCTTTAGTTGTGCACGGACTTGCTCTCGTGCTTGCTCTGCCTGTATGCGAATGAGTTCTAAGCGGGACATTTTTCGTGCAGGAGCCGGGCCAGAGCCAGGTGTTGAAGCAGGCACCGCTGTCTCGTTGCCCGAAACTTTTGCCTTGTTGGATCTTTTGCGAGGCTCTTTTTCAGGGATTGGTCTCCACCCATCCGCATCTACTTTTGGCTTGGGCTTTCGAGTGCGAAGATTTGTCGTAGATGAAGACGCCGTAGGTGACTTGGAGGTGACTTCAGGTATCGATGGCTTAGGATCAGCCACATGTGTCGACGGGTTGGGGGTGGTTATATGTGACGATGGAAGGGATTCAATTGAAGGAGACTCGGTCATATCCAAGAGTGGACTTTGGCTTTGTGCAAAGGAAGGATCGGGTCTTCCGGTGATTTGGCTCCATTTGTTGAGTGCACGGCGCATTGCTGGGTTGTCTGGAAGTGGTGGCTCGTCGGCACCAGTTGATGTGGTCAAAGACTCTTGGGTCTTTTCCTGTTCTACCGGTGCATGCGTCTCGGAAGGTGTAGAGAATGGTGAATGTACATATAGCGGTTTTAGCGGATAAAAACCGCCCCACTGCATAAATGAATGTCCAATAGCGAGTTTCTTTGCTTTCGTCAAGTCAACTTGATTAACTTCGGGTGCGAAGCGATAATCACTATCTGAAGTAATTGCACCATCAGCTTAAGAGCAGCAGTAACATTGCGGTATGCTAAGGCGTTAGAGAATACTTACCAGCGCGACTCACGGTGACCTTGAGTGTTCTTTCACCAGCGCCTTCTGTCTTTGGGCTAGCCACCCGAAAGCTAGGCATACCCTCAAACTCCTCGACAGCTGAGCATGAGTCCAACAGACCCGCTATGTCTTCCAGTCCTTGTCCACCTTCTTGAGATAAGTTCGGGCGACGCGCTGCAATATTAAGGGTAGCGCCCTCTTTTGGTACCTTGTCGAAGGACTCGGGAGAAACGAATGCAGCCCAGAGGATCACCTGGTAGGCTGGTGTGATTTCTGCGTCCTAGCCAAGACCTAAGTCGAATGCACGAGAAATGAGGCCACGAGCTTACCCTCAGAAACCGATATTCTCTAATACGGCCGTATGATTTCTCTATGCCCCGAATAATTGCATAGGCATCCGATAGGCCAAGTATACTTGACGCGCGAATGTGGACAGTACGCGATGGGCGCACACCTTTCGTATTTGGCCTGAGTGTGGGGGCAGGAATGATTGGATCGTCTATTGAGTAATTCTTCTCTGCAGCTGCAGTAGCAAATGTCCGTTGCAGGACACATGTATGGCGAATTGCATGTCTGCACACCGAGAACATTTCAGACCGAGTCCGAGTCCCAAAACTTACCAGCAATATCATAACAAGCACAGCCACAGTCTCTTTATGCCATTTCCGCTGCTTAGTAAGCCTAATCTCTTTAAATTCTGAAGTTTTTTCATGCCCTCTCGTTTTGCCCCATATAAAAATGCTCTCCAGGCATTGTCAAACCGCACAGGAACACCACTTTCCTCGTTGATTTTATCTTTCGCTGTCCTTCATGAAATCACAGCCATTGCACCAGTGGTCGGAATATTCTACGGTGCAAGAACGCTAGGCATCGGCGAACGTGTCGTTAGTTCCATAGCTGAGCGTACCGATAACGACGGATATGTGCAAGCGACGGTCAGGGGCTGGGTTGATGAAGGTCAGCAATGGGCGCAGCGTGTTGGCCGACGATATGGTGTCTTTGGCTTCGAGAAACGAACGACTGATTCAGTATCGCCACCGATCGACACTAGCCACATCGCAGGAGATGTAGCTAATGCTATCTTTGCATATGGTGTCGGCAAAGTCAGCTGTTTTTCATGGTGGCTCTTATTCGTCACTAACCATATGCATCTCCAGGCTTTACTTCCCGTGCGCATTGGGCTTTCGCTCTACTTATCTCCAGTATTTTCGCGCAGGATAGTAGAACCTATTCGACTTACACTGCTGCGCCCTTTCAGACGAAAGGATGTAATCTGATCTGATGAATCTGACATCATACGACAAGTAAGCATCTATACCTGAACTACGGTTTTGCAGAATTTGCATTCTTTTTTCCACATGATGATTTCGCTTGCCGCCCCAGTCCTAGCTCGAGGAGCGTTGACGAATGGTAGAGCATACAGCCAATTTTTGCACCACTGATATTGCTACTTCCGAACACTTGTTCCTTATTTTACGTCCTGTCAAATTTCAAAGCAGACGCTGATATCATTCTGCCATAGATCCTGAAGCAGTTGTACCAGTTCAACGTTCAACGTTCAACGATGGAAGTTGCATTACTACTCTGTCAGCATTACTGTACTTATTATCAGGCCTTGTACTTATAATATATATACCCACTGTACCTTCATCCAGATGACGGTGGCGATCATCAATATATGTTCTCCCGAATTGTTCATCAATCGCTGATATAGATGTTCTTGTCTCTTTGAATGGCTCATTGTAGTAGGCATACACATTCTTGTTAAACTAAATGCCATTTGCTTTCATACCCATGCAAAACCTGTCGGTCTTGCTACGATATCTTCCCCGATAGCAGCTAACTGTTTCAATCCCTTTCCTCCATCAACCCGTTCGTATACTTTCACACCTCCACCTTCTACACCCCCGACGATCAAGTATTTCTGGTCCTCCCCGCCAAATACCATTCCACGTACATGATTCAATCCTGTACGCACCTCAGCAAGAAGCGCTGGTTCTTTCCCTACAGAGAATATCGCAATCGTATCACCCTCAGGACTTGGGTCATTGCGGTTGGATATGTAAATGTAAGGCGTTGAGAATGATGCATTGGGACTGGGAATGAGAATTTCGGCAGCCAACATGTTATTTGGCGTGGGCAAGGGACCCAAGAGCGTTGACGCAGAGTTATGTTGATATGCGTCACTCACAAATGGGAAGCTATGTGTCGCAAGCTTCGATTTGAGCTCGAGAAGCGTATACAGAGTGTTTTCTTCGCTTTCAGATCAACAAATGGTATCCCGGTGGATCCGCAGGTGGCTTACCATATACAACAAGATGTCTGGGGCCTCCACCCGACTCGTATTGCACAGAGTCGCTGATTGTCCATTTCCCATCATCTCCCTTCGTGATTCTGTATGTTTTGTCTGTCCCTAAGTCCGGAAGGAGGATCTCCCTTTTCGTCGTGTTCAGGGTATTCAAAACGACTTGATGCGGATGCGACGAGGTTTGGCGATCAATGTTCGGACCTGGCTGGTTAAATGGCATCTGGAATGTCCATGGTGCTTGAGACAAGATATATGGATGTGAAGTCGAGATCGGTAGAGTGGCAAAGACACCGGAGGAGTACTGATCGACACGATCGCCGTGATTGGTTTGATCAGAAGCGATAAGAAATTTGATCGATGGATGCAAGATACACGGCACATGAGCTGATTAGCAGCCGTAAAAGAAGTGAGAAGATAAAACCCGGACGTACATTGCCAATCAGAACTTCGTCTTCCAATACAAGCAACGTGCAAGGATCTTTTCCTCCGCTGTCAACTTCCGCTACCTTTGTCCCCGCTGCGAGCTTATCTTGATATTTCACTGCTACAATCTTTCCTTCTGGCTGTTCCAAGCCTGCAAAGATAAGTGACGGATCGGATGGGTGTGTTGAAATCCATGATGGGTGGTGTCCGACTTCTGTTGAGGCAATGAGCTTCAGTGAAGCTGCAGTTGGGTCGAACGAGAGTGTGTATATGACATTGGTATAGGAGCCAACGAGGATTGTCAGAGGTGCCATTGCTTAAACCGTGATGTCAGGTCGTCTTCGAGTGCTGTTGACTGTGTCAATGTGAGAAACGAATTGTGTCCACATGAGTGGGCTTATCAGTGAAACAGAAAATAGAGGAATAGGTTGGGAATAGGTCTCGTGGGCCTGACTTAAAATCGACATCGGGATGGAGTCCGGAACGAAAACATAGATCATGGTGGTCGACACCCGAGATTTGTCCGTAATGAAGGTCTTGAGACGACTCAGAAAGACTAGGCTAAAAGTTTTGCCTATAGTTTTGCCTCGAGACAACATTTGCAATACTGTAGAGTAAAGAATAGGTAGGTATGATGGAGTCAACTCACCAACAGATGGGCAGCTGATTTCGTCGGACTTTTTGCCACCGTGACCGTCTTGATCAAACCCTCCACCTTCATCGACGGATATCTTAACCAACGTTTTCAATAACTCGTGGGATGAGTGAGTGCTAAAGTCTATGTTTTTGCGTACTTATGTGCCCATTTGACATGATGAAGTTATTCCGAGTCAGAACTTCTATGTCATACCTATTGACAGGCTGTCCCCCAAAAGCAACAGAAACAAATGGGAAGACAAGTGCTGACTGGATATGCCGATTGGATGTCAATTGTGATAATAGGAACTGCCAGTGGGCAATAGAGATATGGTGAGGTTGTTTAGTTGAAATACTTGCAGATTCAAGATGTTGACCGTCGGATGGATTTCGCCCATACCGGCAGGAAGCCATGGCACTATTAATAGGCAACCTCTACCCAACTAAATTAAATAAGGCGCAAGCGCAGTGAATACGGAGTCTACGAATTGTTCGAAGCTTGGATTAGGGCTTCTCGTATCTTGCCGAACTCGATACTTATGTATAGCTATCTAGTAAGTCGCAAGTCCTCGTATCTCTCAGCCAGTACACACCGGCACACATTCTATCGAGATGACCGCAATGAACGTGCCCTGCATCTCTCTTCGGGATTTTGATGATCGTCGTCTCGAAATTACCAGCGAGCTGATGAAGGCTTCTAGTCAAGCTGGTTTCTTGTGAGTAGCAGCCTCCTACTACCTAATGTAATGATAGGATGGCTAACCTGTCTCCCATAGCACCATCAAAGATCATGGGATCCCATTAGAACAAATCCGCGCCGCCTTTGCATTGTCGGAGTCCTTTTTCGCGCTGCCCGATCATATCAAGGCAAAGACTTCGCATAATGGGAAAAATATGGGTTGGGAAAAGAACGCCCAGGTATGTATACGGTGCACACATTGGCCCGGGAACGACGCATATCTTAATGTGGTGCGTCAGATTCGTCCTTCCACTGGTACGGCGGACTTGAAAGAGAGCATGGTCCTGCAATTCGCGCGAATGGAGGGCATGTGGCCCTGTGAGGATGATCTTCCTGGCTTCCGCCAACAAGCGGAAGCTTTTATGTTCGCTATGCAAAGGTAGAGTTTCTACATAGTAAGTTAGCGTTCAGGAGCTTATATAAAAACAAAGACTTTCAATCAAGATCATGGAATGCTTTGCAGATGCACTTGGCCTACCAGCTGATACTTTCACTGAAGCTACTGTCGATCCGGGTGTTGGTGATTCGCAGACTGCCTGTCGCCTACTACACTATTACGATCTTGGGGGAAAGACGTATGACCCCGATCAATGGCGTTGCGGGTACGTGAACTCAAATATCCTCAAAATCGAATAATATTAACGTGATATTTGGTGCCACACCAAGTGCGCATGGTACGATGTTCTGTCCTCTACGATGAAGGGGGAAAACTAATCACGCCCTGCATTCTAGCGGATTTTTCTTTGTTAGGCCTTGTGAGCTCTCTTTAATGACGAAGAAACACTTATTTAAAACGATATGATATTTCGCTAGCTATTTCAACGTCCCGGCGAATTCGGGTTAGAAGTATGCCCAGGTCGAGAGGTGGTCGGTGATCATGGATTGGGTTCGCATAACTTAATCCAAACACAGAACAAATTTTAATGCTTAACTACAAGGCAACGTCTGGATCCCAATCGAAGCAAAGGAAGGTCACATTGGTACGTTTCGCCAAATCATATCAAACCATAACCCTTACTGATATAAGATGATCAAAGTATGCAACATCGGAGAGTGTGTAGTTTCCTTATCGCCTGCATTGCTTTGTTTGATGGCGAGGTATTGTATTAAGTCAACTTATGCGCTGGTCGGATGACCGGTTGAAATCGACGTTTCATCGCGTCAGGTTACCAAGACCAGATGAGAAACAAGGTTAATTTTGAGCGATTGTTTACTTATCATGACATGACATCCTTCCTAAGGTCCGAGGTACTCGATCGCATTTTTCAACCAGGCTCGGTCAAACACCATCATTCAAGGTCCAGACAGGAAGTATCCGCCCATTGTGAGACCGTTATATCTTTACTTTTATCTGTTGCAACCACTCAATTGTCGTTCGTAATCAAAGACAGGCCAAGATTTCATCTTGAATGCAATGAGGCGAGACAAACTCGGCAATGCCAAGGATGTCAAGGCAGCTTCTCTTAATAGCAACATCGCCACGGAAAGCGGGGTACCACCTGCCCGCCTTGTACCCGTTGTTGGGTAGAATTGAGGTCAGTTCATCCCACTAACGTTTTATATTGTACTCATTGGTGACTTTTGAAAGTATCGCCGACGCATCTGTTTCTAATCTGGTCTTACATGCAAGAAAATGTACACTTACAGAACGTTAATTGTCATCCCAAAACCCTGCACATGTATGGAACGACATCATTGTAGGCATGAGCCCTCAACCGCCATATCGGACCCATTTATGTATTTCCCACCGCCTCGCAAGACGTTGAACACTTAGAGACGAAGACATGCATTATTGAAATTGAACAAATGATACAGATGGATTTGGCCTGGAATGAAGCAACGCAACAATAAAATCTACACTTTCTATCATACACCGTGACGAATACTGACGAATAGCAGGTAAGCAGGTAAAAGTACAACATATCATGGAAGACCAAGGGTGGAAAAAAAACCTTTCTCAAACAAAAACCAACATCATCGACGATTTCAGATCTCAGGGAGTTGGGGCGAACAGGCCGATCGTGGCACAGGTTGCCATACAGGTTCCAAGGCCAAGATTACAAGCCATGATGGCGGGTGGCGCACCGACGATGGTGACCCCGAACGTGAACCCCGCTGCAGCGTAACAGGCAACAGCTAATCCATTACAACCTAACGAATATCAGCGACATATATGGTGAGGCCAGCTACAACTGAATTTGATGAATGTGAATCCGACCAACCTGTTTGGCAAGCAGCATAGGCCAAAGGCCCTCCAAGGACTGCTGGAGCGGATGCGGCAACCAGTATCAAAGCAGCAGTGGATTTGAGATTCATGGTTGTTTAGTAATTGTGTGAACAGAGTTTGTAAGGTGGGTGTTTCAGAATGAGAATGGGGGGCGGAGGGCTGGACATTTATATACTGCTACGTCGGCGCTTATCTTGAATTCAAGCGCTCAAGGAATCAGGAAACTTGCACTGTACCCCTATTGTGATGTAATGTGAGGAGGTGTGGTACGCACCGCGACGGCGTTCTGAGCTAGTCTGGTCACCAGACTAGTTCTGAGCCACCAAGTCGAGCACTGTGACTCTTCTTCCGCTCTTTATTGTGTGTCTGATTTTTACTGCCAATCTTTTCTTCCAAGTCGAAGAGCCTGGCGCTCTCCGTCTTGGGCGCTTAATTAAAAGCTGCTTGGCAAGTGTGTCGGTCCAAACTCACAGGGTCCAAATGAAGGCATGCGTCGATCACTTGCATGGATACTATTGCTTTTACATTATGACCATCTCAGGCATCTTGGATATCTATTTCTTCCTGGCGGTAAATATCGATGGTAGATGGTTGCAACTTCAACATGGCTGCATCATTGGACTTTGGCTGTTGCTCTTCAAGCTTCAATGGCAGTGTCGGCAAGCTTGCGGCCAACAAGCGGCCCATCAACTTCAACTTCATCCGAAAGCTTTATGTACAACTTGCTAAATTCGATGGTTTCTCCTCGTGTTCCCCGGGCCAAAGCTATTGCTTGACCAGATCGTTGGCGTATTATTGGTAGCTCATGATCGGTGCCCGGCGTACAGGATTATCATCGTCGCCGATTGCGCCACGCGATGATACAGCACTTTTGGGGGCCTTAGATGGTGAGTTCTCGTACTTACACTCTCATTGCCACACACTGGAATATGAATTCAAGATTTAACCCACAGCGGATCCACATACTGCCAACAAAAGCAAGGAAGCGCAAGGTGGTCAATCGTCATCCAACAGGACTTCATTAACTGCCCTTTGGCGGAAAATATGTTATATCATGCACGTAGGATTGATTATTTTACATCTGTGTCTAGTTGTCGTAGCCATACGACACACAGAGCATAGGGCAACGATACCCATCAGTTCAAATGATGCTGTGTGGACAACAGCTCTAAGCGCCTCACTGCAAGCCTTCTACACTGTAAAAATTCCTCAAATTGTTGGATTTTCTTCGGACCATTGAGCGTTTTTACAGATTTACGCTGCTCTTCTCGTCTACACAACTCAGGCCCTCGCGCTGTCTCAAATGTTGCTCACATATCAGCCCCTTACTGCTACTCACGACGCAGTACGGGCTTGGTCTGGGTTGGGCACAGCTTTCGACTCTCTTTGGCAGCAAAGGAAAATTACATCGATACCTTTCAAGGTTCTTTGTGTGACATTGTATCTCATATCTATATCTGCTCTCCACATCGCATCATCCTCGATCATACAATTTCAGAACTTCAACAGCACTCAAACAATATCTGTGGATACCAAGCTCGCATGGCCGGATAACAGCTGGTTCACAATAGCAGAGTACCAAACGTACAGCTCAGCTTCAACCTCGATGTGGAATGATATTACGTCTGCCGCACCTTTCGTTTCCGGCATCTCAGGAATATCTACTGCTGGGCTGGATGGTTTCACTGTCTACGATGTACTGGTACCTAATGACGGGACAGGAAACGCTACTGTTAATGCAACTACTGTTCACGTGCAATGTGGACTAGTAGCGGGTGGGCTGTACAACACCACTACAAACACAATATATTTTCCACAGGCTTCATTACCCAGTGGCTTTTCTCAGCCATCTACGCCCTGTGAGTAATTTAATTGATTCGCAAATACCAGTTGGCTGAACAGTATTACATGATCTGTAGATAAAGATCAGGTCATCTATTTTGGTGCCCCTCCGGTGCGTGGTGTGCATAGACCTGGTACCATATGTCTAATGAAAAAAATTCTCGATAGGGCATTGCAATGTTTATGGTCACTACTGCCATCAATGCGAGCTCGTCGCTCCTGGAAAATGCAGCTTTAACAATGCTGTGGGACCACTTCGTATCGTACACAAGTGAGTAAGCTGTTTTAATGATAATGATTCGTTATTTTGATGAGCAAAAGATACATCGGTTGTATCATCACCGTTGACCGTGTATTTGGTTGCTTGCAATTCATCTATCAGTCAGGCCAATGCGGTCGTGGATGTCCAAACGAATACGTTACTAGATTTGGAAGCTTCTGAGCCCTCTTTCTCGTCAGAATGGCCTACAGTAGATCCGGATGCAATCCTTTCTCCGGGTCAGGTACCAGCCAATGAAAGTTGGGTACGTATTAGTCATTTACATATGGATGGCTACTTTGAATGACTTTCTTGCAACACCGTATCATTAGATCTCCTACCCTTTTTCTTATGCTCCGACTTCCAGTATTCAGATCAGCGCTGCTAACTGCACAGGGGAAGGCTGTACCCTTTCCTACACACTTAACGTCGCTGAAACGTGCGTAAATCGACTCACGCAGGATGATACAATGAATCTGAAATCGATTTACCAAGCTACCTCATGCAGCTTATAGGCTTAAACGCGACACAGATAAATCCTTATCTCGGAGCTAATGGGAATGGTTCCATTCCTAGTTATGGATCGGATCTTTCTCCGTCGTATACTCTCTCTGTGAACCACTTGGAGAAGGAGATGTCGCGGTTACTTGCAACGATGATATGGACAGGTGGTTTGAGTTTCATGTGACCCGCATTGCTGATTTACTAACTTCTGGTTCTTCCCCGATATTTAGCTGGACTACTCGGTAATTCAAGCGGCGGTTTCGATCGTGCGACTAATTCGGTAGAAATATCGAAATTTGCTCTGCAGATGCGATTAAATGTACGATTTCTTTGTTTCATATCAAGTTTGGATAGTAACGCGACCCCTTTTAAAGATCAATTGGGTTCCCGTGAGTTTCTTCAATCACAAATATAGAGCTCAAGAGCTTGGATGATTAAAGTTTGACCTTTTGGCCGATAGCTTTCTGTCGCCCTTGGTACTTCAGTCATACTGCTGGCTCTTGCAATCATGATGATAAGTACAGGGTTCAAAACGGATAAAAAACATAATCATGTATCCGTAACTAACACGGGGGTTCTGGAGCTGATATGGCTCGCAAGCCGTTCACCTGAACTGCGAGAAGGCGTTGGGGAAGTTCTTGATCCAACCTCTGACAATCTCCGTGCGGCCGGAATGCTCGGCGTTCGTCTAGCGGATGTGGATAGGGAATATCACCAGCAAAATTCATGGAAATCAGGTATGTAAGCTCTATTTCGGTCGATAACAGATGTGGTTTGGCCTAGTTATTCACTGATATCGCTGACATGGCTGATTTATCAGCCACGGATCTATCAACCGATGGGACGTACTTGGATCCAAAGCACATGAAGTCTTCACAGGAACTAGAAAGGATGGATCCAGTGAAAGAGAGCGACTTCGTGAGTTCATTATTGTTTCCTGAGCTTCAAGTTAACTCAATTATTAGGCTCACGAGCTGCATTAGTGCACACCAACTTAAATCTCTACAGGTTTCAATACTTATTTGGAATCTCCCTTCATTGTACAAAACATAAAACGAGTGGCATATCCACAATTGAATTCCGCTTTTGAAGTCATCGTCCACTTTCTAAGGACATATGTGCCACTCGCTTTGACTCATCCCGTGCCATTGTCTGATGGATCCACAATCCACATCTCGCTAGGATCAGGATGCATAAAACCAGCCTTGAGATTCTTCCAAAACTTGAAACCGACCACTTCCGCTACACAGCAAATACTGACGAGAGTCTGCGACTTCCGTTCAGCACATCAACACTCCTTTTCCTATCAAGTTAACTTTGTACCTATCCTTTTTTCTATCCTTTCTTTTCTATCATCTTTATAAATTGAGTCAACTGTCGTTATCAACCACAGTATTCACGCTCGCTTTGCACCTTTTCGAGCTGTCACCGTTCTTAGTCGCCTCTGAACTTATTCGAGCTATTCATCCCCAGCAATGAACACTATATCCATGCACCCATTGCCCACTGTAGGGTCCTCATCCACCTCACTTTCGTCTCTTGTGGATTCCTCATCAGGAACTCCTTCCCCGCGCCGTCCTCTTCGTGACCGTTGCAATGTCGCCCTTCACGTCGATACCTGCTACATGTCGAAGCCAAAAATCGCGTTCGCTTACAATCCTAGCCTATTGAACGAAGATCTCAACACACGGACCAATGCACTCCCCACCAACCCCGCGTCTTCGCGAAAACTCAAGCGGAAACCAGTGGATTACTCTCTATTGGTCACACCTCCCCAGAGCCCAGAATCTGTTTGTGTCAATATGGAAGCAGCTAACCGTGAAATCAAGAAACTTCCGCGTTGGGTTGAAAAGGAAATCGTTGAACAATCCGTTTGTCCGCCCGAAAGATCTCCTACTGTCGCTCCGCAGACAGGACCCATGACACCACCCGATAGCCCTTCAACTAATGTGACTGGTAACCCACACAAAAAGTTGTGTACACATTTACCTTCAATTTCGGCCTCATCCCCATGCTCTCCAGCATCGATGGGTTCCCCTAAAACACCTCGAACAACCCCTTTGAAAGTCTCAGCGAAAGAACCGGAGTTGAGCCCTAATGCGCTTGCAAAAATCCACCAACTTCACGAGCTCATTCCCGGTCTATATCTTGCTTTTTCTGATAGCCACGATGCCAGTGGGAACGGAGGCATCGACAAACTACGTACCTGGGATGAGAAAAAGTTCACACACATCATACGCGTCAGTTATGATGTGGACCTGTTTGTGCATGGCACGCGCGAGCAATGTTTGACCGACACCAATGATAACAGCAGAGAGGAAGAAGCTGTCCACCTCCTTCGATTATGCACGACTGGACGCGCGGACTGCCCCGCCAAGAACCATCCGACTCTGACACCAATCCAATTACTTGCCGCTAGGGACTTTCTTTCGCTTGCGATGCCGTACACTCATCCCGACGAAGAATATCAGGAAAGCCACGGTGGAGATGAGGTGCAGGTGTTGATAGTGGCCCCTCAAGATTTTGCCGCGCCTACAAATACTACTTCCCGCGCCGATATCCTTGCCATCGCCGTGTGTTATCTTGCGTTCGCCTCTGGCAACCGTGTGGAGACAGTTTTGCAGTATATACAGGAGGAAGAAGAGGTCAACGAGATCTGGCGTGGAGTTCAGTATCATGAAATGGAGCATGATAACATTGCTAGTGATCTCGCGAGGGAGGGAAGAGAAGAACAGCGGGATTTGGAGTTTGAAGAAGTTATAACTCGGGAGGGATTATCTTTGATTGAGAGGATTGCGAGAGTATGAGTTGGGCTGCAATTTTTTAGATATTGTGATGAATTCTCAATCTATCAGCGTACGTTCTTTGTTCTGTGACCAAAGTTAGACGTTAGACAATCATGATCAATGACATGCGTGAGCACAGCCACCGTGCTATAGCGTTACTTTGAACTTTAGCGCCGGACTGGGAATTTCATCTTATTGATCTCACTGGGCTCAACCGTACACGCTTTCAACAGACCATCTGTTTATTTGGCCAATACGCCGACATCATACTACAGGGCTCCTCCATTTCTCCGATTTAACAAGATCTACACTCGAACCATCATTATACATTTGCACAGGAAAGTGGTACCTTCCAATTTGTTGAATTCAGGTGTCCCACATCAATAATCGGCTCCAACGACGCAATACAATCTGCACCAAGTCATTCCTATTCATTCTACTCATCTACGATGGCGCCACAAGTAGAGAAAGAGCTTTTCATGTGCGTTTCATCTCTCCCTTCGAGTCCTAGTTTCGAGGTATGTCATACATTTATCCAATGTATAGTATTGTCACTGACCAACTAGTTCCGAATGTTCCATGATGGCGCGCGCTCACGTTTCATGATCACAAATGGCGGTCCATCTGTCCATACCATCGATCCGCGTCCTTCATCGACTGCATGATTGATTTTACGCGGATCCCACCCAAAAGGAACTCAGGGTCCAAGACTATATCACTGCTTACCGCACAACTGGTCATCCTCCGGTACCGGCTCCCGTCGAGCCAACTTCTATCAATGCTCGTGCCGCCCTCGGTTTACCGCCTCCATTTGAGCCTTTTGTTGTGGAAAGTGGCGCTGGAAATATTAGTCCTTCTGGTAATTATAATTTTATATTTCTCGCTCTTGTTTTGATTTCCCGTCATATCTCACATAACTAGTTCATATTTTCTTCCTTGTTTCTTTCTTTCAAACAACCTGTTCTTCGATCCTTAGCTTTTCCCAAACGTTGTCGTTGACATGAAATATTAACGGTTACACAGTTTCAGATCAGGCAACCACAATACGGAATCCTATTGACTTACCACAATACCACGTTTTCAACCCGAGCGAAGCTGGCGCGAGCACGAGTGGCAACAGCACAACTGGAGGGGGGGATAAATTCCAGAGTATAGTAACACAGAATGCATTCACTGCGTTTTCTCCAGAGGTGCGTTTTATACCATTATTTTCGAAATACCTTCATAGGAACTAAGTGGATGGCATTGAATCTAACCCTTAAAACATCATCACCATCACCAGGAACTTCGTTTCTATGCATATAGCCTTGGTAATATAACTCCCCCGCCTTCCCTCGCCACTTCCATGTCCACCCCGACTCTGTCCTCGTACACGTCCTCCGCGATATCTCCCCTCTCTCCATCCTTAGCTACTCCGCGGATACAGATTAGCCATCCATTTTATGCGAATGACACGTCCGCTACCGCATATGTCAGCGTTCCCAGCCCGAGTTCGTTTGGTACGAACTCTGCAACGGGAGCTGGGATGGATCATTTAATGAATATATCCGCTTCTCCGAAATTTGATAGACATAGCGTCGAGGTATGTACCCCGTCTCTGGATTGCACTTTCACTTTTCCCTATTTTTTTTGTGGCGGTAGAATACTTTGCATCAACAAATTTTGGATATGATAAGCATCTCCCAAAATATCTTTGATTTTTCAAATGCATTACGTTTCCGAGCTAGCACCAGTGAATAACAAAGGATTCCTAGGAACTGCGAATATCATATCTCTTCACAGGGCAAGAACTTGGTTCCGGTGAAATTATGGAACCGCAAGTTCAAGTTCCAAATCAAACTCCCATACGGGCCCAAAGTCAGGCCCAAACCCAACCAAGCACACCAGGTCCATCGTCGTCATTGTTCCTCCGTCCTAGGGGTGACGCGTTCTCATTTTCGACCCCAAATCCTTTGAGATCGTTTTGAACTTTCGACAGGCTTTGGGTGGAGCAGGAGTCAAGTTTCCGGTTGTTTGTTTGTTGGATGAGAGCGGAATACGGGAGAAGAAACCAGAAGGAAATGGCAATTGTGAAACCAATCACACAGGCACCTGTTGCAACGTGGAACCATCGCCATACGATGTGGAGACGGAGCCAAAGAAAACGGAAACGATCCAGAAGCGATATGCCTTTGTGAAGAGTGAAGATCGGCATATTCAAGCTCACATATACCCAAACACTCTGTACATTGTGTAAAGTATGTTTATTTAACCTTTCCACCACTTAACGTGACGGTCACTCCATATCTAGTACTTAGGTTTATTTAAACGCTGTGTCATGTATCTGCATGCTGTTGTCACTGTTTTCACTTACATCCACGCCTTGTATACCTCCTGCGATATTTTACAATGCAAGTTCGATCAAAGTAAGAGGATGCGAAGCCTTAGTGAGTCAACACTTAGGGTCATTCACTACACATACGCATGGCATGATTCGAAATCAATCTATTGGGCCTGTAGAATTTACTATACAAGAAATTATCATTACTAGATATCATAATCAATACTAACGATAAGAAGTGAAAGCCCGGACTTGCGAGCATAGTGGTTACTGGCAATACCCCAGTGTGCAGCCTCTCCGTTGCCCTAAATGTCACCTATCCAACAATGCCGCTCGCCCAAGCTTGCTCCCAATCGGCCACGCATTCTTTCCCCAGCTCTTCCGCCAATGGTATGCGCACCCGCTTTCTATGAATGATCTTATCATTGCCAACCGCCCTGTATCCACTCGCCTCACTGTTGCCGACCGGCTGTACCTGCATCTCCACGTCCATGAAATTTGCATATCGCCCAAGCAATCCTGGCGATGCAGACACCACACTCTTGAGCCTTCGGAAGGAAGTCCATGGTACCGACACGGAGGCGGCCCCGCTGGCGTACTGAGACACGGCAATAGATTGATGGGGATTCACCGGCACTTCAAAATGGGTAGGTATGAGGAGAACCAAACGTTCGATGGAAGCGAGGAATGCCGATCCTTCCGCTGTGCTTGTCAAGGGGCGCCAACGCCAAAAGCCACCTTTGAGGGTAAGAGTAGTGGTCTTCCATGGGAGCGGTGTGAGTGGGGACTGCGCCGAATAATTATCATAGGGACTCATTCCGGCGGTAGCATTCATCCATACCGCCTCAAGGCTGTGATACAAAACATGGAGGCAGGAAAAGTCCAAGCCAAGCTCGCGCGCGGAGAATAAGATGGGAGCGAGAAGGGTATAGTCGATATCGGAACCCGCACTCGAGTCTGCATTTATCAGCTGCATCATTGACATAGGCCGACAATCTGGTGCCGAAGGAGGGGCATCCCAACATTGGCCAATCCATATGCGGCGGATGAATTTGGTGTAATCGACGGCAAGCGGTAATCTCATGCATTTGTGATATTTCTGAATGCGGAGTGCGTGTATGAATGCGATAACATCTTCAGGGCGCGTCAGGACCACTGTATGGATGAGGACCCGGAGCGCAACCGCGCGAACTGCATGAGAAACACGGCAAAAATTGAGAGCGGGAGCATAGGGATTTCTTTTGGAGATGGATTTCTTGGGGTGGGGAGAGGTAGACGATCTAGATCCGAGCAGAGAAAAATCGGGGACGGCTGCGATCCGGATGATCTCAAGAGCGAGTTCGGTGGAGAGATGCGTGAAGGGGAAGGTTGCTTGTTTTTTGCGGGAAGACATGGTCATAGTTGATGCCTGCATCAATAGAGTAAGAATGAATAAATGCAATGGAGAGAGAACTTTGTATTTTGTGGGCGCAGAAGCACTTTGATGGGAAGCGCAAGGGGTGATGGCTCGCCTTTTGAAGGGGTCGGCTATGTGGAACTTCTCTGGTCGAAACAAAAGGAGTTCATGATGTGGACTTCTCAAAACTCAGCATCCAAGCGCATGCCACTGCTCTGACCAACTTTGGGTCGGAAACACCGCTTTAATGACAATGAGTCCGTTTCGCTGGCATTGGACCCACCTCTTCGAGTGAAAGTGAGGGTCTATTTGATCCACAATTCTAAACAAATATGGAGAATAAGGAAGCGAGAGATGGAGAGCATGCATGATAATTATATCTTGTCATTATACTATATAGCATCATAAGTCAATATCAGCAGCGATTGAGTCTGAACATAATTAAATCCACGATACTAGATGTAGTATTGTTACTGTTGATAACGTTACTGAGTCTTGGATCAGCGGTAACTTTGCAGCATGGCTTATACGGGTGGTTTATTGTGTTTTGATGAGGACATCTGACGGACGGAAGCAAAGTGTTGTTTTGGATCTTTGTGCTCTGATATGGCAAGTGAAATGGAAGCAAGACTTTGCTTCATTTTGCTTCCGTCGGCAGCCATTTCTCTCACAGAAAAAAAGCAGAGAACTCTGGATGTACTTTTATTCCAAATCAAAAAAAAAAAAAGGAGAATACACAGCGAGAAGAAAGCATGGTGCCTTGGTCATAATAACCCTACAAAAAAAGCAAGCGGAAGCAAAAAAAGACGTTCAAGTGAAAACAACATGGATGGAAGGCATAGCAAAAACTATTACGTAGAAAAGATGGATTGGGTATCGGCAAGTGGGCGATGAGCAGACAAAGGGCGAAGGCATTGTAAGACAGGATATGGACGTCGGGAGAAGGATGAGAGCGACGATATCGGTGAGATGAAGTTGATACACAATAGCAATCATATGTATGTACGTGATTGTACCTGAGAGAGCGATAGTTAACATAGGTGAAATAGTGTAGATGAGAGCGAGTTCAGCAGTGTCCGATACGACTTTTGAAGTGAGCCCATAGTGGGATGTGACGAGAGCGACGATTTGTTTTACTTGTTGGAAGTAAACCCCGCGAGACAATTGAAAACACGTGGTAAGATCAAGTCCTACCGGATAAGCCGGCCATAATCCAGTCGGCTCTCCTTCTTCTCATTGTTCTCCTTCTTGGGGAATGCGTTCCAGAAGCGCAAAGTTTCATCTCCAGCTCCAGTGACAATCGTCTCGCCATCAGGACTCATCGCAAGGTAAAGTACTCGGTGTGTATGACCTGTCAGCGACGCAACCATGTTCAAGTTGGGGTACTTCCATATGCATATTTGGTTCTGAGCCGTCGTGGAGGAAAATCCATGGGTCGACACCAGTTCATGAGAAGTTAGCGACCATATGAGGTTGCAAACCTGTACAAAGATATGTGAGTACCATCATCATTATCAGGATCAGATCATGAAACTCTGTGATGGAGCTGCCGTACCTGACTGCCTGTATCAAGCTCGTTCAGCATATTACCATTGAACGTGTTCCAAAAGCGAATATGCTTGTCCTGTGTCCCTCCGCCAGTCGCTAATACACCGGATACATGCGGATCCCAGGCAAGCGCCTTAACAGCAGCGGTATGTTCATGGAACTTCCACAACGGTGAATCACCCGCACCGCCCTCTTCTCCAGTACTACTGCTGCTTCCAGATCTGCCACGCCCAGTTCCGAGTCCCGCAGCCCTCTTCGATCCTCTCAGGTCCCATATGCACACCTTATTGTCGTTCCCTCCGCTGGCAAGCGTTGCTGCTTGCGGACCACCATCTCCGCTCCACTTCAGCCCACAGACCTCCTGTTTGTGGCCAGCACAGCGTTTAAATGGCTTGGAGGATGCTTCACGGACGTCGCGATGGTGGACCATACGATCTCGCGAGCCAGAGCTCAATACATGTGAGTTCCAGGCAAGCGCACCAATACGCTGGGTATGCGCTTGGTTGTATGAGCGGTGTAATTGTAGGGTGTTGGCATCGTAGATATGCAATCGACCGGAGAGTGTACCAATAGCTAGTGTTGTACCCTTGCGGGATGTTAAACGAGAGCAGGAAAGTAAACGAGAAGGAACATACCTTCTGTACCCATGATACAGAGCTGACAATATCGTTTGTGGAAGCTAGATCGCAGAGTTTGGACACCGCCGCGTTATGTGCAGTCCAAAGGTAAACGCATCGTCCTAAACCGACGCCAAGAACGTTTGTACTTGACCAGTCCACAAGATTTAGATAAAAGTCGTCAGCAAGCTCAGGCGCATCCAAAACTCTGTAAGGCGTCTTGCAGACACTGCGTAATTGCCGTCGAGGACTCTCGAGTAGTTGTCGACTTTCTGCACGCACTGGGGACATGGAATATGCTTCATCAGTAGGAGTATCAAGGCGACGAGTAGGAGTAGCCGGATTGGAGGCAGATGGAGAGTTATATTGGAATATACGGCGTCGGGTTGGCGTAGTTGGAGGTACGGCAGTGGATGACGAAGCTGTTGTTGGACGCGTAGGCGAAACAGGCCTCCTAGAAGATGGAGGAGTAACTTCAGTGTGAAGGATAGAGGTGAAGATAGCGTTGGCTTGCTCTGATAGAGGTAGATTAGCTTTGGGTATTTTTCACGGCAGATGACATACCTTTGAGAGCGTCAGATTCTGTAGGTATGATTCTATTCTTTGAAGGAGTGGAAGGACCGCTTTCATCCATTAGGTGATACGACGTTCGCATGTCGCCAGTATCCCTGGATGGCACAAATCTATCTCCGTAATCTCGCGGCATTCGAGATTCGACCGGCGACTCTGGGCCGCCACTGTCGCTTGTTGTTGGCCAGGATGAGTCCAATGTAGACGTCGAGTTCGGCGCGACAGCGTTGACACCAAAGATGGGGTTAATTCTTGGTCTGTTTCTGCGAGGAGCGTCCTCGTCGTTATCTTGATGCGATGCGCGCAGACGTTTACCGAAAGGCGAGTTTTTAAGGCCAGACATGGTGATATAACTTCTGTGTTTGATTGATTGGTGGCTTGTGGCGGCTTGTTGGGAGGCTGGTGAGTAAATGGGGGAAACGAGTGTTGGTAGACAAGACAAGAAGGAAAATGAAGAATCAGAGGAGACCTAACATATAAGTATTGTGCCAGAAGGCAAAGCAAACAAGCAGAATGGGCCCAAACGCTGTCGGGACACAGCAGAACACTGGAAGTTCGGGAACAAGCGCGACGCGTCTCGGTCACTGCGCGCCACACTCCGAAAATTCAAGCTACGACCTTTAGAAAAAAGGGGAAAAATCAGGAAAATTGCAGGGAATGTGCAAGCATATCAGAATTCTTTCACAGCAATAAATACATGGCTAGACAAGTCGTCAGATTTTAAATAAAACCACCAGAGGTGGTATCGGGACAATGAGAACCGGGACTAGCCGAATATTACAGGCGGAGACTGAATATCCACCTTGCCCCGCTCGCACCGCGAATCACGCCGTAACGCCAGTTCGGCGCGTTCCCAGAGGATGAATGTGAGCACAAACCAATCCATCCACCATGAACGCGTACTGACATAGATCTTTCTACACTTAGAATCTCCTTAGGACACTGACCGAGAGTCAGGTCAAGTCCTCACCCGACCTTAAATTACTATTAGCGACTGTCAAGGACGCCCGGGTGAGTTATATCTATGTCTCTTATGGGCTTGTCTCATTTCGTGTACCATTAGAGTCGGACATACGATGCTAAACTCTCTGACCCATTCTATGAGTCCCTGGAAGGTCTTATTACCGACCTTCGAACAGTAACAATGGTGCCGTCATTTCACAATATGTCTCTGCTTCTCGTTAATGTGTACTGCAGGATAATCATGATGCTGAGGCTTTCTTGAAACCTGTATCAAAGTCGGAGGTACCCGACTACCTTGATGGTGTGTTGGTTTCTCACCACAAGTCTGCACTTGCTCTGAACCCCTGCAGTCATTATGAACCCTATGGATTTACAAACCATGCTGAAGAAGGTGAAATCCAAACAGTATAAATCCAAACGAGAGTTTAAAGATGATTTGGACCTCATATGGTCCAATTGTTACACCTATAACGCAGCCGAGGTAAGCCCTTTCGCCCCGATAATGATTGGACGCCCAAAATGGAGAATATATTGTAGGACCACCCTCTCCGCTTATGCGCCAAACGTCTCGAGAAGAAGGCCAACCGTCTCCTCATGAGCATTACTGACCGCAAGGAACGTGTCGACCCTCCAATACCCGTAGACATGATATCTCGAGCTTCCTCCCGGCCAAAACTAAATGGATTTTCGTCACACGAACGAACCAAGTACCGCTCACCAACCCTATCCGCGAAGACAACGAGCCCATCTTCCCAACCTGCCCGCAGCTCACAGTCGAAGAAGCCTCGGCGGGACCTCTCCTTTGCAGACATGCCTGCTATTCTACGCACACCTGATGGCATGGCCGCATTTCAGCAACTCGACATGGAAGCTGAGAGCTCCACCCGAGCGGCAACTTCTAATGGTTTTGTCCGTTCCAGTTCCAGTGTAGCCGAGCGTCTCAAGAGCTACACGATGAGCGAGGAGTACGAGAGCGGGTCAGAAGATGACCGTTCTATTGCATCTGTCACGGTGGAGAGTGATTCTGGGGAGAAACGCAAACTGTATGTGTGCAAAACTGCGTCTTTCAGTGCCCTCACTCAGTATATTGTAGAAACGGAATTGCTTCACATCGACCAAGAAAGCGAGTGCGGCTTACGCCACCGGATTCAGATGATGACGAAGTTAACGATCTTTGGTGGAACGCCATGCAATCTGATGCACTTCTTGGCAATGGGCTCCCTAGCCTCCCGCATTTCTCTCCTCCCAGTCCGTCTCCTCATGCACAATCTGGCTCGTCAAGACATCTCGTCAAGAAACGGAAGCGACGAAAGAAGGCCAGCGCAGCATCCAACACAATGCTTAGCGTCATGAACAGCAATATCAAGACGCTAAAGCGCGTTCGTCGAACACATGCTAAATTCGCCGCTTTGAACATGAACTCAGAAGAGGGCGTCGCTGTTGACGAACCTCCAGATCTTGGAGAGGAAGATATCGAGGAAACTATCGATGAGCGACCATGGAGACCTCAAGGAACGGGTATTGAGATCGGAGAAGCTCATGCTAGTGATTGCCTACGTTGGATGGATGGCAAAATCCTCGAACATGTTGGATTTCAAGGTATATTGTAACGGATGCGCTCACGGTCGCCTGCAACTTACCCACATCCATCTAGGATCATCAAGTATTGCTCTGGACGTCTTAACCGGAGTAGCTTCAGAGTTTCTACTTAATGTTGGCCGAACGCTCCGATTTCTCTGTGATAAATATTCTAACAGCATGACACCGGAGGTACAACGTTTGCAGTCTATTGCTATCTGTTTTATTGACATTACTCGCCAGGAAATCATATTACATACTCTGTTTGAAAGTGGTACAACGAAGATCCAGGACTTGGAACGTTACATTCAAGATGATGTCATACGGTACGGCGCACGTCTCGGCGACCTGGAGAAGAAGCTTGAAGGGGCATATCGCGAAGTTGTAAGTAAATTCTTTCCATGGCATGACCCTTCCTGAATATACGCCAAACATCAGACCGCCGTCGAAGCATTGGACGACGATGCCCTCTTTGCCGCAGAAGATGACGAGGAAGATGAGGGCGCATTCGTCATGGGTAACTTCTCAGATGCATTCGGGGATGACTTTTTGGGTCTTCGCGAACTTGGCATCGCGGCCGAATTTGGCATGTCAAGTCTCACTATACCGAAGAAGCTTCTCAAGGGCAAGAACAAAGCCGGACCCAACCAGTCTTCACAGTAAGTGCATTTTATCGGAGTGCACGCAGCTTTTGCTAATCTGATGGCCCCAGGGCAAAGCCGAAGGAACCTCCTCTACCCTACCCACCACCGCCTCCGTTCGTTCCTATCTCTTCCAAGAACGTGGAAGATCAGATTGGTTTGCTCAAACCTTTCTTCCAAGAGCGAATTGCCGTTTTATCGGGACCGCCACCCTTCGCTACCGGACTCCCCCCACTCAACCCGTATGGATTCGGGCAGCCTCCTGTGCCATCACCTGCAGATCGACCAGTTGTCACATTACCCGAGGACTCTCCAAACCCTGCCCAAGTCAAGGTTGGTCCTCTCGGCCAGGTGATTAAGACAGGCGTCTGGGCAAACGCTGCGAAGAAGAAGATCAAGGTGAAGGAGACCACCCCTCAGGCTAATTTGATACCAGGGAGTGCAATCCCGATGGAGCCTCTCATCGCATTTGATGAAAACAGTTTTGCGGATTCTCCGAAGAAGAAGAAAGCCCCTAGTGTCAGCCCGAAGAAGAAGCCAAAGGCTGTAGACTTGCCACCCGTTATAACTGCGAGCGCTTGAAGTGGGGTGGATAGGCATCCAGTCCACTTGCGTTGGTTGGTCGATTGCTATTACTTATGTATGTTCTCTTTATTGCACTGTATCTTCACTACTTTCCACTGCCCTCACGGATTATACCTGTAGCATTATTCACACTATCTATCTCTTTATATTCTTTTGATCGGATAAGAATCAGTAAACGGTGATCTCCGTTTTGTAAGACCCGGATTGGAAAGAAGGGCCAAGTGACCTTGAAGGTGAGCGGTGCCGCCCAAGTGCACCGCTTTGCCAGCGCCAGTGGATCGGCATATAAGACATCTGACGTAGATATCACACTAAACAAGCTCTTTTTCTCCCCGCTTTCACTCCTCGCAAGACATGGCATATCATGGTGTAAGGATGTTCGCTAATCAAACAGGTCATTCAAAATATCTGATTCGTTCGTTTCAATAGTATCAAGGTGGTGCCCAAACAAATTATCCTCCCCCTGGATATCAGTACGGGAATACTGCTCCAGGAGGTTTCACTCGTGGTGCGCCATCGATGGCTCACATCGATCCTGCGTAAGTTCCCTACAAATTCGTGTTTTCCATCTTTTGCCACTATATGTTTCGTTGATTCCTCCATCCCGGGCAGCATCCAAGGCTGGTTCTACGCGGTAGATACTGATAGATCCGGTGCTATCACTGCGAATGAGCTCCGTGAGTTCCTCCCAATGCACTTCATTCCGGACACTGAACACGCGCGTACAGAGAAAGCTCTCATCAACGGAGACTGGAGCCGTAAGTTGCCTTAATTACCGCATGCCCACCGGTCATGGAACATGCTTTTCAGCCTTCGACCTTGATACCGTTAAACTCCTGATGAACTTATTTGTATGTCTGTTGATTCAACAATCACACATACTGCTAAAATTGCTAACTTTCGACAGGATGTCGATCACAGCGGAGCAATTGGTATCAACGAGGTGAGTATCCGACAATCCATTTGAACCCTGTTGTCTCTCATTGTGTCCTAGTTCGCAGGACTTTGGAAATACATCCAGGTTTGTTTTAATCTTATCTTTCTAAATATTTTATCGCAACAAGCGCAGGATTGGCAACAAGTATTCAGACAACATGATCGTGATCGGAGTGGCGCAATTGGAATAAACGAGTTTGCTGCTGCTCTTCGGGGCTTCGAGTGCGCTTGTTTCCTACATCTCATTTTAATCTAAACTAATGGAGCTTTGAAGTCTCGACGTACCTCCCGGATTGCTCACTATCGTGCAATGGAAATATGGTGAGTCACTCTGTAATAACATTAAACCGCCCGACTCTCAATGGTGCACCGTAGCCTCCACTAGTGGGCCAGGGAGACGCCCCGAACTCACCTTTGATCGGTTCATGCGCGCCAGCGTCACTATCAGACAGCTTTCTGAGACTTTCCAACGTCTCGATACTGATAGGGATGGGTGGATACAGATCAACTATGACGAGTTTATGAAAACAGTGCTCTCGCTTCCTTGATGAGGATCTGGATTGGCATAGTGTGTACGAGCAGGAAGGATTAAGTAAACGATCTGTGAACCTATTGTACGAAATTTCCGAGAAGTGATCTTGACTTATCAATACCATAAAGTTTGGACGATACGCGGTCAGGTGATCATCGATCATCGATCATTCATTCACCTGTCCATTTACGTCTACATACATGAGCTCGCGCGACCTGAAAGCTCTGCTCAATTTGCCCTTGTGAACTGACTTCTCGTTTCTTGTACTCTTACAGTTGATTTTTTAGATTTCGCGCGTACGTCAAGTAAATATGGCCGAAGCCCCATTCATGGTCACGACCGCAGGCACTTCGTTGATGGTGCTCTGTCACGAAGATAATTGCGTTTGTGTAAGGTCACCAGAGTCATTTTCGGTACGCTTTCCAACGGTGTGCAAAGACACTAATGAAATTGACTTTCTACTCTCATAGGATCTAGAAGAAGTTTCCCGACTTGAATTTAGTCTGCCAGCAAAACGGCCTATCAAATTCATATCTTCACATCTCGATGTGAATATGGGGCGACCTACCAAAATTCGACGGTGTGCGTGGCCAGATATCCGCCCGTATGCCAGGAAGATTGCCGTTTCCCTGGACGATGAAGCACCAGCAGCAGTGATGCAGGCTCCTGGTAAGATCATGAAACAGTGATCATCGCGCCCTAAATAGCTCTTTTGTTTTCTTTGTAGCCGCTCCTGTAGCTCCAAATGATGTAGGACCCTCTCAAGCAGATGAATCAGAGGTCGACGAACCGCCTTTCCCAGAGCAACCCAGGGATGCTGGCGAACACATGGTGGATGACGAGGAAGTTGTCGACGACCTCTACGAGCCCATGCACCATACAGACCGCAGCGCTGCGCTCGAAACAAGCGACAATGAAATTCAAGAAGATAACATAGCCAACAGGACTATCATCAAACAAGATTATGAAGAGGATAAGCTGCCACCAGCAGAAACAGTGGACCAACGTCGCATGTCCGGTTTTGGTCGTCCCTCTCAATTATTTGATAGAGAATCAACTCCCCAATCTCCCGCTTTGTCTTCGCACGATCGCAAGTTAAGCCAAGAAGACACTTTGGCCCCGAAGGCTTCCCCGCGATTAACGAGTTAGCTGACTTTTTGTGATTGAACCTTTTTGGCTTGATTTGAATTCTGACTTTGACAGACGTTCTCGTAACAAGCCCATCAGCAGCTAGCAAGCCAGCTCGGGATAGCGCTCCGCCCGAAGGTGATAATGATGTTCTCTTGACTTCCACACGATGATGACTGATACGATTGCATAAGTACCGGAAGCGTCGCAAATACAACCAGTAGTTAATCCGCCTGTCAGCAACGAGAAGCTCTTGATCAGTATCGCCCACCGTCCAAGCAAGCAGCAGGCCATGTTCCATGTCCGGCCCAGCTCTCGGGTCTCGAAAGTCGTTGCGGGAGCATGTAAATCATTCCGCCTGGATCAAGATAGCGCACAGCTATTTTTGATAGTCACTATGGAGGAAGACGGAGAAGAGATGGAACATCTATTCGAATGTGAAAACGGTGACACAATGGCGAGAGTTGGTGTAGAAGAGGGATCAAGCTTCATCATCAAAGAGCAAGGTCTTGAATGAGATCTTTACTCCAAGGGGTTGAACGTTAGTTGCCGTCTTCGTGGATTCAGTGTTTCACGCTCAGTTTCACTGGAGATATATAATATTTATCGAGCGATTCAAAAGGCTGAATGTTTGGGTATTGTTTCATCTATGTATTGGGGAGCTATTATGTATGTAGTTGGCTGTAAGTTACTTGCAATTTATATAAAGTTACTATGCTCGGAGCTATCCGAACACAGTCACGATCGATAAAACTGGTGGCACAACTTTTACCTGGTCGTTCCCTGTGGTCACCGGTCACCAGTCACGTCGAGGCTTGGTGGTTGCCTGTACCTCCTATGCGAAACGGCAAATTCTGGCAATTCAAACTTCATGACTCTCCCTCCAACCTCCCTGGTCCTCGCGACGACCGCTAATAGGGAACGTGCCGCCTCATTTGGGTTTCCTCTTTCAGACAAGCATCATGAATAGCTTTGTGCGCTCCGGGCCTTTGTATTTTTCAAACGCATCTGTCCTTATTCTCAAATTATGCGATGGGTCTAGTAATGCAATTTGGCTGAACTAGCAACCTCTGCCGTGCCTCGAAACGAATCACTCTGGAAGTGATGATACATTGTATTTTGTAGCCGACACCAGAAATGTAAATCCTTGTTGGGTGATTGTGGTCGCACACCGATCATTCTGCCGACGTCTTACAACATCTCTAGTTCAATGATGTTGGCTAGGTGACCCGTGCCCTACATATATCACTGGCCCACGATGATCATGATGGGTGTAATAAGTGGTTCCATACCAAAGCCACATCTTCCATGCGTATCCTGTGGTTTCTTTACACCTTGGAATTCCACTAGACATGGGCAATCGACCTTCAATATTTGTGAAAACACCTCAAGAATATCTCGAAGACCAATGGGATAGCCCGCCATGGTTGCCTCTCGAATGTCCTTCCGGGTCGGTTTCTTTCTCAAACTATTTCGAAAACAATCCTCATTTATTCACTTGATATTTGCAGGCATGTTCGTGTATTTTTTTATGTTGAGTGGAGTGAAGGCCTCGACGACTCAGATATCCTTGTAAATTTGTCTACCATCAAAACCGACATTCCACTCGAAGTTTCCGGTGAACTCGATCTCCGTCTTGTACGCAAAATGTGGGGCTTGGAGAGATGTATGGTTAGTGAATTGTTTATATATTCTGAGTGTGCATTTCATATAACACCTGCATAGCCTATTCACTCAGAACGGTTAACCGCCGTTGAACCCGAAGATCCTGATTGTCTTTCTCCGTTGGCTATCACCGTTCTCTCGGGTGAAGAAGGCATCTTGAAGCTTTTTGGTAAAGTCGTCTATACTTGGCGGATATTTCTATATTGAAATCGATATTTTGTGTCACTGCAATAGAACCTTCACCGTCAGAGAGTATGGTCAGGGTCCGAGAAAGGCGCCTACGAATTCTTCGTAAATACGATGCAAGCATGACGGGTGCCAAACGTGCGCTCTTTGGAACTGTGCATCGTATCTTACGCCCCTTCAAAATCCTGCGTGAGCAATATGTGCTTGAAGTCGAAGTTTATCGCAACCACACATCAACGCAGACAACATCTCAAGCAGAATCATATACCACATGGGACCATGTCCGGCACATCTTGTTCGTCGCAGCATTAATATATCTTGTATTATCTGGCGCTGTCGCCAGAAATCTCAATTTTGTGTATCGAAAAGCTATACTACTATATCCCGAGATATTTCAATCAAAGCTCTCTGTACTGTCCTCTATGCACAACTCCACCTCCTCATTTTTATCGATTTAATATGGCTACATATGACAGTTTTATGTACTTCTATCGGTGATGCAGTTAAACAGTTCTAAGTGGTATGCACCTGTATTGACCTCATATGATGCCCCTTATTAGAGGTCCGGTTATTCGGTATGAATTGACGCCCAAAATATGATGACAGCATTGCAAGTGTCCAGCATCCACTCAAGCCCACACCACCACCACCACAGCGTATTATACCTTCGCTATTTCAGTTCTCTGTCTTATACCTTGTTTGACATTTCTGCATCAGCGAGAATTACTGCGAATCCTGGGCTGGATCTCCTCTTGTGCTTAGCTCAGTCATGAGTTTCTGGGGAGGAGTTTCCGCCGTTTTGGCTTTCCGAACGATTCCAACAACAGTCCTGTTGGTTCTCATATATGCTGCAGTCTTCAGCACGGTTCTTATAACAGATACACTACCCTCCATCCCAAAGAATACTCAGGGACTTGACTTCACACAGGCGTATGCTGATCTCCACCAGGTGACCATCCACTCCTTCTATACGACTCACAGTCTGTCTGAATTCCGTATTCCAGGTTGCTGCACGTCCTCATCCATTTAACTCGCATGCAAACGATATTGTTCGATCTCATATTCTTTCTCGCGTGGAAGCTATCGCCTCTGAGCATCCCCATGTTACAGTCTATGATGACTTGGTATCGAACGCTTCATGGGCTAGCGGACTGCTCTCAGCGAAGCCATACGCCGCTTACTTTGAAGGAAACAATGTTCTAGTCAAAATAGACGGTTCCGACCGAGATTTTGCAGACAAGGGCGGTTTTCTCCTTTCTGCTCATTATGATTCGGTGTCTACTGCACCTGGCGCAACCGATGATGGCATGGGGGTCGTGACGTTATTGCAGATGGTGCAATATTTTGCGGAGAGAAGGCCGCAAAGAACTGTCATATTCAATATCAACAATGCGGAAGAAGATGGACTCTTAGGAGCGCATGCGTAAGTCATGAATGTGGTTAGCCGCTTTAAATCACTAAACGCTGTCTTTCAAGCTTCATGGAACATCCGTGGTCCAATATCACTGACATATTCCTCAATTTGGAGGGCGCAGCGGCAGGAGGGTATGTCTCCCTTCTTCGGTATTGTAAGATATTAAATCGCTATCAGACGACCTATGATGTTCCGCGCTACATCAGGAGTGCCCTTACGATCTTGGTCAGGCTCTTATGTCCCCCATCCGCACGCAAATGTTATCTCTGCGGATGCATTCGCAAGGGGAGTTATAAGATCGGGAACTGATTATTCTGTCTACGAGCAAGGCGGAATGAACGGCCTTGATTTCGCTTTCTACAGAGGCCGTAGCCGATACCACACAAAATATGATTCGATCCCAGGCATGGGAGGTGGCGAAAAGGCGCTTTGGGCTATGATGGAGGGTACTCGCGCAGCAAGCGTGGTCCTAGCAAACGATGATAGAACCCACGATGGAACTGCTATGGCTAGCAAACCAGTGTACTTTGATTGTGCGCCGTTCTCCTTTGTTTCCTTATTGCATCTTATGTGGCATACTTTTAGTGTTTGGTGCCGCACTGATATCATTTTCCCTCGAATCACTTTTCGTAGCTAACGTAGTGCTACTCACTGTTGGACCTATCGTCCTGTTGCTGCTTGTGTACTCTGAAAGTATAATCAGAGCCACTAAGAAGCTTCGCCAGCGACGCCATCAACCTCACGCTAACGCAAATGGCCACTCTGCACACCAAAGTTTCTGGTCGAAAACGTGGACATTGATCAAAGAAGTGGTCAATGGGTTTTGGAACTGGGCTAAATTCTGGGTTGCTCTCATTCTCGGAGTCGGTTTCCAAGTCCTCCTTGTGCTCGGATATGTAAACTTAAATCCTTTTGTGAGACATGCCTTATTTTTTAAGAGTCATACTTTGCTCACTTTGAGTTTGTCATAGATTGTCCACTCTCACCCCTATCTCGTTCTCATTTCGTCGTTATCCCTATCATATCTCACCACTGTCCTGGCGATGACGTTTCCGCTCACAAAGCACAACACCGTCCCAGCGCCAGAGCAACAGAAGCTTTCAATTCTTCTCCAAACATATGTGTTCACTTGGTTATTGCTCGTTTTCTCCACTGCTATTTTGCGCGAAAGTGACATTGGAGGGACTTATTTTGTCACTGCTTGGAACTTCTTGGTTCTTGTCGGGTGCGTTTTGGCATGTCTCGAAGGAATGACTGGTGCAAGAGGATTCGAATATGAAGCTGACGAGGAACGAGCGGGATCCGCTCCAAACCACCGATTTGTCCGTGGTATCCGATATGAGGTCGTTGAGCCTGGTGATGGTATTAACGATCGCGACCAAGGAGAAGTCGAGGATGCGGAACCAACAGAAATCACACCCCTTGTGCGGCGCCCTTCTTCGACCAAACGCGAAGGAGAAGAGCAGGGTGCTATTGGGTGGTGGCTATTGCAGTTGTTGTTCGTAGTACCTATCCCGACCATCCTATTCTTCCATGTGGCCGTGTTTTTGCTCAACGCAATGAACCAGACTCTCACGGATGGAAATAGTCCAGCTGGAGGTATGTCATGATTCATGAAAATGTTTCTCCCGTCCTTCAATCTAATCCACCATTTTTCAGTCTACGGGACGATTTCGGTCGTCGCACTTCTCATTATCTTGCCCATTGCACCATTTAGCATCAATGCTCACCGATCATTGACGCTCCTAATTTTGATCATCTTCGCCGTTTCGACCATCTACACTTGGGTTGAATTCCCTTTCTCACAAGAAGCCCCTCTTAAGATCTACTTTGGTCAAAACGTTGACCTCAATGCCTCGGGATCACGCGTCGATCGCGTTATCACCTCTCTTACAGGACCTAAGCAATACTTGGCAGGTGACATCGTCACACAGCTCCCATCCGCTCTCGGCAAGGACGTGCATTGCACTTCATCACCTGACAAAAGTGGGTTGCAAACTTGCTCATGGGAAGTCAGTGACCCATGGGTTCCATCTCCGGGTGGTGCTTCAACGTCCAAGCCGTGGGTGACTGCTTCTGTGGTTCGCACGAATGCAACAGCTGCACAGTTCAAGGTGCAAGGCCGCAACACGAGGAATTGTCTCATCCAATTTGAGAACCAACGAGTCACTACATTCCATGTACATGGGGATGGCGATAAAGGGGAGCAAGAAGGTTATGCGGTGCCGGCAGGTGGACTGGAGCAAATTCGTCTATGGAGCCGCGAATGGAGCAAG
The DNA here is from genome assembly GCA_021014935.1 of Hygrophoropsis aurantiaca. Lineage (NCBI taxonomy): Eukaryota > Fungi > Basidiomycota > Agaricomycetes > Boletales > Hygrophoropsidaceae > Hygrophoropsis > Hygrophoropsis aurantiaca. Next base: position 48,071 of record MU267682.1, read on the forward strand.
AAATTTGTGGTTGACGTCGAATGGGAACTCGACCCAGACAGCATCGCTTCGGATGTCAAAGGACGGATCAGTTGTGGTTGGGCGGAATATGAGAGTGCCACAGTAGGAGGCGGCCGAACTGGGGGCAAGATTCCGTCGTTAGAAGAAGTATTGGCCTTCCTACCGGAGTGGGCTGTGGTTTCGAAAGCAGCCACTGCGCTATTCGATGCAGGAGTCTCCTTCAATGTCTGACATAGCTTTGTGTTTGGAAGTTGTGTTTATATTTGTATCACTTTTGATGACATCGATCTGTGTATATTATCACTTCCATCTCATGCGTGTTTTCTACTTACGATTCAGTGGAACCATTCAAGGTTATCTACAGTATAAAATCTTTGAACCTGAGTGACGCTTTGAGGTGATTCCGAGCCCACATACACATATGTCATTGTCAGCTTGTCAGCCCCTCTTTAGGTTAGCTAGTTTCGCTTAACAACTCGGAAAGCAACTTCATCGCGATACACCTCAGCATTATCTCCCCCCATGATGGTTGTCGGGTTGAAGCTCATGCTTTTCACGGCTTTGTGTGCGGTCCTTCAGCTGATTCAAGCCAGCTCGCATGCCACAGAGAAGTGCTATCACAAATCACTTCCCGACTTCCCGCCATCCGGCGATAATCGCACTATACCGTGGGGGCAGCCTTCTATGCGTCTATCCAACGGCAGTACCTGCTGCTCTTCCTTGGACCAGGTTCGCGCAGGGATAGATGATATCGATGCTCAGTTGCTCGCCTTGCTTTCCCAACGGTAGTTGCACACATGATCGAGATCCTCTAACTGCTATTCTTATCAAAGTTCTCGTCTCATTTTAGCGCAGCCTATGTCCGTGAAGCCACCCGTTTTAAAGCAACTCTCGATACCGTGGACGTGCCTTCCAGGGATCAAGAGGTTATTCAGGGGGCAGAAGCTAACGCTACGAGGTACCATCTTCCGCAGACAATTGCGCGGGAGGTATTTACGGCAATCATCAATGCAAGTGTACCGTTTGAGGACTGTGTGGTAAGTCCCTGCTGCTATGATTGCAATCAAAATACTCACAAGAACCCGCTTCGGTACCAGTTCAACGCGTTCGACGAATAGAGCGCTGGGTGATTGGTGGGGGGCATCCTAAAAGTAGAGCAACCTACAATGTGGTGACGACATCATCTCGAATAGTTCCAATGGAGCTGTTATATTGGGGTTGAGAACCAGCAAGATGTACTCATACCGCGGCTCATCAAAAGGTCTTAATTAAAGGTATCTCTGTTAACTCAGTGCCTGTCCTTTCGGTTCCTTTTGTGCTCTTCTATCCGACGAGGAATTTTATGATCTCGTATTTTGGGATTATACCAGGATCAATCCCACGTGCAGCCCACGGGTGACAGCTTTTGAACGCTATTGTTTCCTACACGAGCTTGTGGTCCTCCAAACTCAAAAATCAAGACTGGTTTGGGAAGAACTTCGAGCGCCTAATGGTACCTCCACACATTCCAATCCCTTGAGGGTTGGAAGCAGATCCGGCAAAAGTCCGTGTGAGGCTCGCAGTGATGATGCCCCGTGGCTTTGGATCTAACAGTGGGGATGCCTTGAGGCGCGTGTGGAAAATATAGTGTCACAGAGCATATAAGCTGTTAGTTATCGGGTGGGGACCTCACTAAACGCTTTTTTTCCAATCTAGATTTCCCCACACAATGAAATCCATCACATACCAAGTTGCCGCTATCTTGACCGGGTGCCTGGTCTTTGCAACCGCTTCACCCGCACCCCTGTCAGATAAATGTTATTATCTACCTCTCCCCAACATACCTCCTTCAGCAGCCAATCGTACTGTCCCGTGGGGAGAGCCAACAATTACTTTCCCCAATGGCACGACATGCTGTTCTTCACTAGATCAGGTGCGAACACAGTTAGACACAATAGATGCGCAATTATTGGAAGTATTGGCACAAAGGTAGGAGAACTCGTGCTCACATTATTGATCCGTTTGGCTAACCGATATTACTGCGTGGGTGAACAGAGCGGCTTATGTTGCAGAAGCGACTCGTTTTAAACCGACAGAATCTAGCGTGGATGTTCCATCACGAGATCAACAAGTCCTTCAAGAGGCGGTCGATGGCGCACCTGCCGTTCATCTTCCACAGATCATAGCTCAGCAGGTATACGAAAGTATATTGAATGCAAGTATATACTTCGAAGATTGTATCGTGCGTCTTTTCTTTGATTGCTATCGACATATCGGTCAACTCGGATAAAAACCACAGTTTGACACGTATCGTGGGCCAAGTTGAACATATCAACTCATCTCTGTGAGATGATGTGAGTGATGAAATAGACCCATTACAGGCAGGACGGCTGGGTTTCTGGATGGGAACCTTTGTAAGATATTAGTATTTGGAGAATGATGACCTATCTTTATATATGCTCTCAAAATTCCATGAGACAAGCGATATAAAGATGTACAGCATTGAGGTGAGTTACCACCCCATTGGTCGATTGTGATTAGCGCAAAAGCCTCGGGTTGAGAATCCCGAGGTAAGTTTCTCTGAAAGATGATCTCAACACAGGTGAACCTACAGCTATCGTGGGGGTTGTCGATCTGTCGAATTAGCTGTAATATCATATCTCGGAATTATCTGAGTAAAAGTATCGTTGATGTGACTGGGACAAAGAGTATTACAAAGTAAACAGCGTGATGCCGGAATAGAATATGCTTGATTGGCGGGGAAACAGTCCAGTTGATGCCGGAATATCGTAAACGCGACAGCGAAAGCGGTTGAATCCCTTAATCTTTGACGTCAACAGAGGAAGAGGCTCAGGAAGGGCTGGCAAATATTTAACTCACGGGCTAGACTGTTTCCATGTCATATGGTCTCATGACATCTCCCCAGTGACATTGCGCTCAGTGAGCCACTCTTTTGCTTGGCGTGCGGGTTCACCTTCTTTCAGCTTTGCGAATTTGTACTTGATGGTCCGGGAGTGTTTGACCCTACTGATGAGTATCACCCGAGCATCTCATCTAAGTCACGGCCTTGAGGATAGTCGACTGTGATGATGTCAGATGCGTCGCCGGCTTAGGAGCCTCGTGGAGCAGGCGGTCATAGGCAAGGGTAATTGTCGTTTAAGTGTTTTCCCTCAACGAAGGAATCAAACTGGAGGACTTAATCATAGGTGAGTAGGATTACCGCAACTCTGTAAGTCATCTCGGAGTCAAGTGTGAGAATGAAAGCTAGACATAGAACAGCACTCACTCGATCCGAGTCTGAGCTTTACTTAAGGTTGAAAGATAAATGAATCTGATATGTATTGTGGATCGGTTCACGGAGGTCGTAGAGTCGCAATTTGCAAAAGCCTTGCTCACGTTTAATGTTATGGCCGCGTGACAAAATGTTACTTATCTTGAATGTTTCAACCTTGACACCACCACATGCACAAGTTATTTCACTCGACTTGAAGTCGGGTCGAAATCGATGATCGTGACATATGCGACGTGAGAAGTGGAAGTCAAACTTGACTCGGACGGCTCGTAGTGACCTTTTGTATCCTTCCAATACCGGCTCTTTAACAAATGTTGCAATCCAGTATTTCAACCCAACAAACCCTACGAAAAGCCTTGCGGAAAGGATGCAGTGCTACGTCAGTTTACACCCTGTTGACTCTACATACTTATTGCTGACCGTGTTGATCATAAGCACTGGCAGTGAAAAGGTGCTGTTTGTCCACCACAGTTTTCTGCATAGACGTTATTCCAGCCAGAATGTCAATAAGACCGTCATAGTTCGGATTCCTCAGGCAAACATCTATCGGTTTGGGGATTCCAACATTGCAGCACCTGTTTTTCGTGAGGTGGATTGGACCATTAACGAGGGCGAAAGTTGGGCTGTCATAGGAAGTGGATCAAACCAGAAAACGGCGTTACTGAGGGTGTGTACATTTTCACTGGTATACTGATTCACTCTACTGAACTTCGGCACAACCTTTTGGATTGTACTTAGACGTTGCTGGGCCACTTGCGCATTTCTCCTCCACCCGCACCACCAGAAGGACTCTTTCCCTTCCTGTCTGATCCTCCACGCGATCCACACACCTGTATCTCTCTCGTTTCCTTTGCCCATCGCCAACACACGTCTGGCGGTGCTTTCTACGATTATACTGCTCGTTATGGGGCTGTCAGAGATGAAGACTGTATCACACTTCGGCAGAGCATGTTTGGCGAATACGATTTCCTAAATATCCAGCCAAAAGACAGTTCACGGATCAAGACCGCGGGTGAACTTGCACAAGAAAAAGCGAAAAAGGATATATTTGATGATCTCTCCGCAAGACTAGGTCTATCAGACTTGTTAGACTTACCTCTTGTAGCGCTCTCGAATGGGCAAACCCGAAGGGCTCGAATCATCAAAGCAATTTTGTCCCAACCAGAACTTTTGGTACTTGATGAACCATTAAGTGTGTCGATTATTGGTTGGCCGAGAGCGTTCGTTTCTTAAATCGTCAACCACATAGCCGGCTTGGATTTGAACAACCGCCCCACCCTTCTCTCTGTTTTACATGCACTCCATTCCTCCCAACAACCCCGGATCATCATGGGTTTGAGACTACAAGATCCATTGCCCGATTGGATTAGCCACCTTGCACTAGTAAAGGATGGTAAAGTCATAACCGGAGCGAAGGATGAAGTCCTTGCAGAACATGTCGCTCAAACATTGCAGGACGAACAAAAGCGTGCTTCCAATACCCCCCGAATTATACCGAGTGCAGATGGAAAGCCAGTGGTTGACATGAAGAATGTCAACGTTGTGTACCAGCAAACACGGAAGGTGTGGACATTGATTTTTCAGGCCGATGACTTGTTGTAATTGGACAACAGGTGCTCAAAAGTATTAACTGGACAATCCGGGAAGGCGAACGGTGGCACCTCCAGGGTGCTAATGGTCAGTCGGATTATTTATTTTACTGTTGTTGACCTTATATCGATACCTACCTTCTCGTCATTACTATCCAGGTTCGGGGAAAACTACCCTCCTCTCCCTCCTCACAGGCGACCATCCCCAGTCCTACACCCAAATTCAGCCTGCATCTCACCTTCACCTTTTTTCCCGGCCACGTGCACGTATATCTACCCCTCATCTTCGCTATCTCATTGGCGTTGTATCCCCTGAGCTAGGGAATGCCTTCCCACGACGCGCGGGTGTCAGTGTGTGGGAAGTGGTTGGGACGGGCTTCGATGGGACATTTGTCCCCGGAGGTCCAAACGGCGTCGGCGTGGGCCTAGAAGGTTCCCTGAGCGATGATGTCCGGAAGTGGAGGGTAGACCGCGTGCGGGAAGTATTAAGCGCGCTTGGGCCGAGCTCGTGGAAGAACGGCGTGCAAGGTGCTGATGAAATCTCTACTCTGACTTCACTCGACGAAGAGTTCGCAAAACGTGACTTTGCTGACCTTTCGGCGGGCGAACAGAGTGTCGTCCTTTTGATGCGCGCGCTCGTCAGTCGGCCGCAATTGGTGTTGTTAGATGAAGTTTGGAGCGGAATGGACGATGCGATGGTCAGGGCTGCCCGGAGGTACTTGAGGGAGGGTGGAGTGGGACACGATCAGGCAGTGGTGGTTATCAGTCATTGGGAGGGAGAGGTGCCATGGGGAATAGAAGATGGTCTAAGGAGGTTCAAGTTGGATGAAGGTGTTGGAAGAGAGGTTTAAACTGTGTATGGCGCGAGTTGATGAGCGGCATGCCAGTTACATATCCGGATCTCTCGACCAATGGCATCATACACAAGCTGCTCGATGTAAGTACAGTATATATACAACGGATTATTACAGGACGGACCAAGACTGCGCTCCGATGTCCAACTAAAATTAAAGAAGGTGCTGTAACATTTCAGAAGCAGCAGTTCAAAACACGACTAACAAGAAAGCTGCATAACACGACGATTTAAACCTTTTTAATCACAGCGATAAACATTTTCACCTCTACTTCGTTTACCATGGCATATCAGAAACACTTCCCCAGCCGCCTGTTGTGCTTTGTGCGCGTGCACCACCTTTACTGCTTATCACAGAGGAACCATCAGTACTGTCAGGATATCCAGCAGCGCTGGCGGCATCCATTTCATCCGCCCAGGTCCCTACCATCGGTTTATCCAGGCTGGTACCTTTCACTTTCTTCACCGATTGGGTTGCTGCACTGGCTACCGGGGGAGCCACAGGTTCAACATTCCAGGCGTTGGCGCTGTTCGGCGGTTGCTTTAAGCTTTTTGGCGTAGCTGGTTTGGCAGCTGCATTGACTGCCGGGAGAGCCGCAGGGATATTCCAGGCGTTGGCGCTGTTTGGGGGTTGCTTGAAGCCTTTGGGCGGAGCTGGTTTAGTAACTGCACTGACTACCGCGGGAGCCACAGGAGTGTTCCAGGCGTTGACGCCGTTTGGAGGCTGCTTGAAGCCTTTGGGAGTGAAGTGCGATGGCGAATTAAATCTTTTCTGGAAATTACCACGGGAAGGTTGCTTTTGAACGAATCCATTCGCGGGAGGGTTTGATTTTTTAGACGGAACACTTTCCCAAGGGTCAAAACTAGCTTGGGAAACATTCCAGCCATCATTGGACGGGGCTTTAGGAGCATCGGAGACAGCTGGAGTTGTAGATGCGGGATTTCCATTCTGCTTCGCTGATTCTTCCCATGGATCGTAGCTTGCTTCAGATACATTCCAACCATCATTAGACGGGTCTCTGAGGGCATTGCGCGAACTCGACGGTGAAGCGGAGGCGAGATTTCCTTCTGGCTTCGCTGGATGTCCCCAAGGATCATGGCTTACTTCAGAAACGTTCCACCCGTCATTGGATGGCGCTTTCGGAGGAGCTGGCTGTAGCTGAGGCTGTTTTGGGGATGAGGTCACACCACCCCATGGATCGTGACTGACTTCGGATACGTTCCAACCAGCATCAGAAGGCGCATTCGCATCCACCGGGAGAGAAGTAGGTGTCTGAGTCGGTGTTTTTGCGCCATCCCTAGCATCAGCGTCGCCTTTTGTTTCTTCTACAGTTTCAGCCCACTCATTTTCTGGATTTTCCCATCCAATTACACTGGACTCTCCATGGGTACTACTGCCCTCTCGTTCTGCAATTCGCGCAGCGGTAACGATCTCCCGCGGAGCTCCACGCCAATTCGTTTTAACGACCGCACCGCGACCTCTTGGAGGGTTCCCTGACAGTCCTCCCCTCCCACGGTCACTGCCCCTGTTTGGCAAACTCAGACCTCTAGCCGGTCCACCGACACCTCGTCCTAACCCACCCCTACCCCCTCTGGCCGCACCCTTAGCTCCACCCCTCCCTTTGCCGCCCTGGCCTCTAGCAGCTTCGCGCTCTGCTGCTCTCTCAGCCTTCCTTATATCTCGTAATTGCTCAGCATATTGCGCACAGATACCCTTCTTGCAGATAAGACCGTGCGCTTTACACAGCATTACAGGTTTTGCGTCCTTTTTCTTGTACTGGCTTTCAGCGTCCATGTCAGGATCGTCCCATGCGGGCTCGTAATCTCTGGGCGCGTCGTCCTCGCCACCAAATGAGGATTGTGAAGTGCTGTCGCGGGTGCTCCATGTGGCTGGAGCGATTGAGTCCAGCTCGTCTACATCTGAATCTTCGTCGAATTCTCGTGCCTTGCCCTGGAGTTTCATACGAAACAATTCCTCTTCCATGCTGTCGGATATCTGGATGTGAACTTTGTATGGATCGTCAGAGCTTGAACTTGAACCCAAGCCCGATCCAGAACTAGAATCCCAGCTGGTAGCAGTGTTAATCAGCGGAGGGAGCGTAGGTTGATTTGAAGCGGCCCAGGCTTTAGGTGGAGGCAAACCAGGTGGGGCGAAACCAGGTGGGGCGGTAGGAGAAGCTCCCTTCCATGCAGGAGGTGGGAGCCCTGGTGGTGCACTAGGCGGGGACTGAATAGGAACTTGTGGTAGTTCAAGGATAGGGCTGGCGGAAATGCCATCCCAATCATTGCTGGTTTCAGATGAGGGAGGAGATAAAGGACGTTGCCCTGACGGGATTGGACATCTGTGAGTCTACCCGATGTCTCCCAAGAATAGAGCAACTCACAAACATTCGAAGCTTTGACAACAATCGGTCCACCACCCACCGCAGGCATTCTCGCTTGTGGTCCTTGTTTTGTATTTGGGCCGGTTTGTCGTACATTTACGATGGGTTTTGCAGATGCTTTCGGAGCGCCGTTGGCCCACGCACCTTTGGTTGCTTTGGACTGGGAACTCGAACTCTTCTTTTCAGTGGTCCATTCCTCTGAACCGACAACTGCACGACAGAGAAGCATATGAAAATGTCAGTGGATATACATTAAGGTAGGGAACGATGGTAAAAGCAGGAATAAACGATACGCACCAGGTGCGGGCGCTGCTAGTGATTCGGGTGGAGGCGCCTTCACCGCTCCAGGTAACGGCCGACAAAGCGGATGATTGGTTTGATCTTCCACCGGAATGTCGCAAAAGTGGGTTGTGGGATATGGGAAACGTATGAATCTACATTGATCATCATTTCACGAAGGTTCAGATAAAAGACAAAGGATAATCAGGCAACAGACAACGTGTCATAAGAATAAATCGCTTGCCTGTTGTTTGGAGAATAATTTTTGAACCAATCTTCGTCAATTTCCACGCGTTTCCAGCCTGTATGTCAGTTCATGATGAGCAAAAGTGTAAAGGTGGCGCGCGGTTCGAATTTCATATTCCTAGCAATTCAGAACCGAAACTATCAAGGGCTCACCGTTCTTTTGCACAATTCTTCCTGTGTTGTACGTGCAATAGTACACTCTGGTGACTTGGTCTTTTTCAACATCGGAAGGATTCTTCAAGAATTCAGACCAGCGATGCTCTCCCAGTATGCGATCGCAATGCTGATATTTGCGCGCTACCTCAATAATTACCATGTCTCGAGCCTGTCACGACGTTTTTACAGCTTTTATAGGCATCAATGAGATTTGAATGCAAGAACTCACCCGCGGCTTGTGGAAGAAACAATATACTGCATCCTTGTCGATGCAACACGCTACCCATCGCGCAAAATCTTGACGATCCATGGGCAACTCCATGTTGCAGTGGCCACTCGGAACGAATGGATGGACGACAGTCAAATAGCGCGGCTCGTCATCACCAGGAGGCGGGGTAGCAATCCGTTTCGGCATATCAGTTCGTCAGGATATGCAGGGTTGGGTATCGATGAAGGTGTGAAAGGAATGAAGAAATTGTAATGGTATATGATATAAGGATGGACACCAGAATAGCACAGTGACTATCCTTAAACTTCGAGCTTTTATATTGATACAAGCTACCCTGATGATGGGGAGAAAAGTGATAAAAACAAGCGCCTGGAAGAAAAATGGCGACTCCGTCCCTGAGTTGAGAACACCTAGGAACACCTCCAAGCCTGTCCTTGTTCTTTGGAAGCCGATCGATCCCTTTACTACAACCAGGCCAACACCGCTAAATGCGTTCCAAGTTGCAAGATCAGACCAGGCTTATCGACATGGTGGTGGATAGGACAGGAATGGTTGAAATTAATTGAAGCCGGCTCGGGTTCTAATTGATCAAACTCAAGGTGTGCATCTCATTCCAGTATGATATGTAGCACATCGGACATGGTCAAGATAATAATGTAATCAGTGATTTTCCCATCGATAAATACTATCCCTTGAGCATCGGATTTTTCAAGCGTTGTTCTGGATTGGTTTCAATAGAACTGTGCGCCGTTATATACGACATAGTATGCCAGTGCCGAGGACAGTTTTAGCGCTCTGCGGATCTGTTTATCTCATGATCAACACGATAGTATGCCTGTAATTATAGCAAGCGCAATGATCTTCTGGCTTGGTTTCGATCCTCCGAGTATATCTTTATTGTTGCATCTCATGTATTGAGATGGGAACTGCACGTTGAAGGAATGAACACGTAAAATATAGAATTTGAAGGAAAGGTGGAATTTCTTGCTCGGAAAATGTTAGTGATTTCGTTGAGAAATTCCCATCGCAAGGGGGGTAAATGTGATCATAGCTGGCTGAATACTCCAGGCTGAAATTGTTCCAATGAGAAAGCAGCTTAGTTCGGGTTCAACTAACGTTCAAACGTTCAAAACTGATGAGGTAGCTAGAGTCAATTTAAAGCTGCCAGTTCCGAATCCCGATCAATCAGCACTTCGTCACATGATGCATGGCTGCCTTGAACAACTTGCTTCCGTACCATGGTGAGTTCTGAGTTCTACTTACGAGTATACGACTGTCAATTGTGCGACTGAATATATCCAATGCTATTTAGACCATAAATGACTATATAGCACTCTCATCCGACAGTGCCGAGTCAAGTACAACATATCCCGTTGTCAGCGGCGGTCAACTCACTCTTCGCGCCTGTACCAGCCCTAGCAATATCCAGAATCCTAACTCCAATACCCATTCCAACGCGTCTAACATCAATGATAACGAAGTATACACATATACATATGCTTACGGGCCAGGCGGTGTTTCTGGACTTCTGGAAAATCGCTACGCTGTTGCTTGCGCTATCTTCGCCTCCATAGGCGGACTTTCGTTTGGCTACGATCAGGGTGTCATTGCAAATGTTCTGGTTATGGATGACTTCCTGCGGAGATGGCCTGTTGGACCTTGGGAGAAGGGGTTGATGAGTAAGTGTTTTGGCATTTTTGGTGGAGATGTTTCAGTGTGTATCCACTCAAGTTTGATTGCTTTCTTGTACACACGAAATTGCCGGCGTTCGATTTGGCTTTGATACTGGCTAACTGTTGAGTCTATGTATCAGCTGCTGTACTAGAACTTGGTGCTCTTTTCGGTGCACTATCTGCAGGAGTCATGGCGGACAGGTACTCGAGGAGACATTCTATACTATTTGCCTCTGGTACGTTGGGGGATCACTTTTTCTCAGTCTATCCGCAGTGAATTAATTGTTACTTCGGTTTCTACATATCTCAGTGGTCTTCTGTATTGGTTCCGCCTTGCAATGCGGTGCTGGTTCCCTCAACAATCTCATTCTCGGACGTGCCATTGGAGGCTTCGGGGTCGGAGCGCTCAGGTATATATCCTTATACTCTATTAACGAGAATATACTGATTTGTAAATCCATATTCACCTTTTTTTTAAAAAAATCTCAACCCCTCATTCACCAAACATGTGTTGGATCTCAAATCACACTTTCCAAATTTAATAGTGCCCTCTCGCCTCTCTATCTTGCCGAAATATCTCCACCTGAGCTTCGTGGCTCACTCATGGCCCTGGAACAGCTCGCGATTGTATCCGGGGTCGTGTTTGGGTTCTGGGCTGGCTTTGCGACAAAGGGAGGCAAGTTAGCATTTCATCTTTCCCCCTTTTTTATCGTGTTCCATTCCTTTTCATATGTATCAGCGCTTCTGCATTTCTTTGACCCTTATACACCACATGGTGAATAAGTAAAACATCCATTCTATCTACATGGCATGTTTTGTCATGCATTGCATATCATACCGTCGAATCCTCATCTTTATCTAACACGATGATATCATTCGCTAACGTTTTACATTTCGATTGCCTTCATAGTCCAGGGCTCCGCATCCTGGCGCATTCCTCTGGCTCTCCAGCTCATCCCAGGCATCCTCCTCACTTTAGGATCATTCCTTTCCATAACGACTGGAGGATCGCTACTCAAATCCTTGCCTGAATCTGATCCGCTTGATCACCCAGCCAGCGCCCTCCATCATTCCGCCCCAAACAGAGATATTCAACCTTGGACTTTTGCACTTCTTCCGCCCTCTCCACGTTTTCTTGTAATGCGTGGACGGAACGATGAGGCTCTTCGTGTGCTCGCGCGCCTGAGAATGAGGGGGGAATCGGATCTATTAGTAAGAGTAGGTGTCCCACTTTTGTCCTTATGAATCCTTTGATGTGACAACGTGTTCTATTCTGATCTTCTTCGCCATTTTACCATTGATCACCTAGCTCGAGCTCTTGGAAATGAAAGTCACTGTCGCACTTGAACGGCACGCAATTTCCAGCAATCCTATCAACAACAATGAATCGATTCAGGCTACAAAGAACGGGTCTGTGATGCGAAAACTTTTCGGACAGAAATACATCCGACGGACAATGATTGGGATTATGGTCATGTTTTTCCAACGTAAGTGTGCATGTCGCATTATCTCTTTGGAGTTACAGCTTTAATTTGCCATCTTCTGCTGGTATGATCTGCACTATAGAGTGGTCAGGGATCAATGCGCTCCTCTACTATGGCCCTACACTTGTCAAGAACATTGGCTTTGGGGATTCTACTACGAACTCGACACTCTTCATCGCAGGTGGCATTGGGATTGTCCAGTTCTTAGCTGTGGGGCCTGCTATCATACTGATTGACCGATGGGGTGAGTTCATAGCTTAGTATTGGTCGCTATCGAGGTTAATCTGTGTACAATGTCACTGACCAACGATGATCTATATTTTTGTGTAGGGAGGAAGCCATTGCTCAGAGGTATGGCTTAATGGTGCTATGTCGTATCGAACTGATGCTGATGGACCCACGTTATGATTATGACGTCAAATTAGGCGGCGCCGCGGCGATGGCACTTTCCCATCTTTTGATTGCTGTTTTGGTGGGTTTTATCTATTTGAATATAGCTTCGACTTTAGCTGCGACGTCTTCGATCGCTAGCTAACCCTTCTCGCATTGTTCCTTTCTGCATTACCAGATCTTCCAATACGAACATGACTGGGCGGGTCACGCGTGGGCGGCGTGGGTAGCTGTCGGGTGCGTCAATATTCATTTGCTTGAATTGAATTATGGTTCATACTTACCTGCATATTCCTTTTTGTCATAACTCCTCTTCCTAACTCTCACTCACCCTCTATCTATGTGTCTCATTCATGCTCATCCCTTGTCCCCCACCACCCACAGCGCAATATACATGTTTACTTTCTCCTATGGCACGTCTTTCGGGCCAATCAGTTGGGTCATCCCTGCAGAGGTATTTCCGCTCGCAGTGCGCAGTCGTGGAGTGGCGCTTGCGACAGGGAGTAATTGGACGAATAATTGTGAGCTTTGGCAGTAGTAATAAAACGAATGCCGCTGAACTGGCCTTCATCTACCCAGTCTTCATCGGTCTCATAACACCTCCCTTGATGGAGATTTCGGCTGGGTGAGTTCACTCTATTCCGGCAATTGGTCTCCCATCGGTGCGATTTTCATCGCGAACCTGATTAATTCTTCCTTTATCTCTCCTTACCCCCACTATCTCTCTAATTATCTACCGAAACGAATTCTTGCCCCATCATTTCACTGATCACTAATTGAAAAGGCATACGTTCCTCCTCTTTGCTTGCGCCTGTGCACTTGCATATCTCTGGGCGACCCACATCATTCCTGAAACTGCGGGAGTATCGTTAGAGGAGATGGACCGAATCTTTGGCGATGGCACCGGGCACTTAGGTGACGGGCGGATGGATATAGGAGCAGGAAGTGAGGAAAGGGAACTTCGGAGTGCCGTGAGTCATCTTTTTATTGTTTAGGACTTCTGGTTTTGAGGATGGTGCTGATACTGATTATGCTTCAGCTGGAGAGGGAATTTGGGCTGCACGAGTTGATAACGGAGGCAATCGATGCTAGTGAGTCCTGAAATCTACGGCAAGACGGTGCACATCTGTATTCGAGGTGGGATAAAGTCATGCCGCATTTTGGGTTATTGAATACATTTTACTGAGACACTTAATGTACAACTTTTATAAGACGCCTAATACTCTGCCTCTACTACTTCAAGTCCATCTCCATGAACGATCTGAATCGGCGAGTGCTTCAAGCCCGGTGGCTCATCGTTACTCGTATGGTATACTCTTCACATGTGCCAACGGTGTTCAGACTTGTCCGAACCGTCATCCTTTATCACGACCTACTGTCTTGGATCGCCATATCGCGAATCTGTCTGCAACCTGGGCTCGATCGGAGGCAAAGGGCCCATGATTCGGAGGCAAATTTGTAACATAGCGCGAGACATGTCAACCGCGGAGGCAAACCTGACTTCGGAGATAAACGGATCAAGAGGCGAATTTGAAAAACCGTAGATCAAGATCTAACGGTATGTGCTTGTCATCAAGGTTTCGACGCCATCAACTGAGGTTCCATCAGTAATGATCCTGGTAGGTTCTCATTCCCATGTTATTCAGCGCGGAATATATATCCTTCGCAACTCTTGGCTCGCCATGCTCACAATTGTGTATATCGACTGATGATATTTTTCTCAATCGGATGTACCACATAGACGTAGATCAGTGCCTCGCCAGCAAATCTCAATTGTTGGGACCTGTCTGACCTGATGCAGATGTCAAGGTATAATACATGCCGTTACCTCCACAGTATCCGCATCGATCATTGATATTGAATCACATTTGAAATTTGATAGACAAGTTCCTATAATCACTCTTTGAGTTTGGGGTACAGGATTGTGTGCCTGTGCAAATGCAGCATGTCTGGGTCGAGTATCCAAGCTGTTTGGGGTGCCTCAGGCATTCTAAAGGTTTGCAGGGGAACCGGACTTACTAGTAGCTAGGCCTGAATCCTAGTGAATCATATCTGCGTCCCGTGCTGGCCAAGAGCTAGATTTGATCCAGACGAGTTCACTAGAAACCTCCCCTGTGGCCCTCAAGAAGCTAATTTCCGCTCAATGCTACAGCGCTCATAGGTCTGGGTCGACTGGGCTGTGCCAACCCAAGCCCGCGTCCTCACACATTCACGCCTGTATGGAGCTATCCGCACAGAGACACGGACGCACGAAATGCCCGAAACGACTGGAAGTACCAGAACCACTACCACGTATAAAAAATGGAGTGTATTCATAAGGTAGTTTAGAAGGTTTGCGTGTGTCCTGGTCTAAGAACTATAGACATTGCGCATACTTTGAACCCATGTCTTTCTTATTTTGAGATCACAGCGAATCTAAAATGATATTGACATGAACGAATAGCCTATGCAACGCAACAGTATTACTGTGTTATACAGTGAGAGATACAGCTATATATACCAGATCAAATTGACAGACACTCCGAAATCGAGTACTATGAATGGGGAGTACAGTGGTTGAAGGAAAGGGTTTCGAACCAAGAGGAATGTCAAGCACAATTTGAGGATGATGATCAGGGCTGTGGGATAACAGCCGAGGATACGTGCGGAGACAACAGGAACAACAATGGGGACGAGGAAGGGGAGGGGAAAAGGCAAATGAGGGGTTTCGCGAGGGGGGTATAAGACAATAGTACAGCGATATCGGTAACCAATAAGTAAGAATAACGAATTATCACCTCTATCTCTTTTTTCTGATATCCTTTTCCTTGAGCTACCATTTGCTCTGTTTCTAAATGACTAATGATTCATCTACACCGTCGATTTTGCCCTCTTCCGGTTGGTCCTCGTCAGTACAGAACATGCATTCGAAATGATTTTAAGCGCCCCTGTTGCAGTGGTACTGCTGGATTTCCCTGATTTCCCTGATTTGACAGATGGCGCGGTCCGACTCGAGAATGCTGTCATACTTCTATTCACACTGGTTGTGCTGTGGTTCGAAAGGGCCGTAGCATTCGTCTTTCGTCGCTGCCGACGGGCATGTTGAACCGGTACAGGAAAGAAGTGGACAGAGTCGTTTGGGTTATGATACGGCAATCTGGATTCAGATGCGAGGATCGTGTTATAGTGGTGGGTTGTCGGGGAGGCAGGGGTAGCGTCATAATAGCGGCCTGGTGGAGAGGCAGGGAAAATAGAAGAATGAGGGGAAGAGGGTGAAGTAAGTGAAGTAGGCGAAGATGGTATCTGAGCCTATCAATAAAGGTTATCAGTATCTAGACTCATATATAACCGAGAACGCGTTTGCACGCAATGATAAAGGGAAGTGAGGGGAAGTGATAGAAATGATATAACACCTACAGAATGCGCGCACGCCTCCATCATGGCAGGCGCTCTATTCAGCCAATGTCTGTCCTTCATCTCGACAGTCCTATTTCCAGTTACACTGGCGCTTGCACCTGACGCATACTTTCCGCGTCGTTTCGCGTGGGATCGGGCAGGTACTGGCTCCAGTACAGGAACAGGCACCTCATCCTCGACAGCTGTCGACCAGCATACATCGAAAAATGAGTCCGTTGGCGAGCGGAGGAGTTGTTCATCTAGAGTGTCCAGGCACGAGCGGTCAAAATCGAATTCGACTGTATTATCGGGCTGATCTAAGTCGGCCAGAGTGTCGTGCGTGGATTCGCTCTGATCAAAAAACGTCGATAATCCATTTTGTTCTGGCGAGTGGGGGTGGTAGTTATGGTCAAATCCGTCCCACTGGGGGGTAGGCCCGCTTTCCAGGTAGCGCGATACAGGGTTTTGGGCACGGTCAATGTGACGGTAGTGGTGACGGTCGAGGGACGGTGTAGATGCGGGACTGGTTTCATACGAATCACTCGCTCTTGGTGCATACGACCGTGAGCGACGCCGTGTTCCGGCGTCGAGATCCGGAACATAGAATTTATTCAGCTATGAATATCGCAGATATGAGCCTGCGTCCGACAACGGGGTGACAATGAATAAAGGACGTACCGGCCAGTCGAGGAGAAAGTCATCAGCACAGACGGCCATGGTGGTGTTTGTGATAATTGATGTTGGGAAAGAGACTTGGGTTCTTGCATACCTATCTCGTGGTGTGCACTTATCCACGGTGATGCTGGTACGTGCCAAGTTCATTCTTGCGAAAGACAAATGGTCAAAAGAAGACAAGACAAAAGGAGTGGACTGGTTGAGGAATATAACAATACCAAGCTTAAAGAGTGAAGGGATGGTGAACAGACAAGACAAGGAAACAAGGGGACACGGGGGATATTGATCAGTGATCAATCACTGGAAAACCAAAAGGCAAAGAATCCGGGCGCACTCCATTTTATCGGATCCTGATACGCATGATGCGCTGAAAATTGACAAGAATATGTCATCCATTCGAGCGCTGGGTTCTGACTGGCAGATCAGTTAATTGTGTGAACCCGAAGTAGCAGCTTCCCGAGTTCGATTCGCCCAGCAGAAGATTTTGGGAACCCGATTCGGGCTTCGCAGGAACGTAACCGGGCCCAAACTAGTCCCTACTAACCTCCAACAAGAAACTGCAACCCCAGCGCCTGACCGCGGTAAACCACGCGGACGCCGACAGACGCCGACAGTCTAATAGCACCGCCCGCCGTAGCAGCTAATAAATGCGAACAACGTACAAATGACAACCATGCAGCGAATTTGATGCTCTTGTCTGCTCTTGTGCTGATAGATGTTTCTTAGGAAGAGGTCGAATATGTTTGAACAGTCTTCTCCCCGGTGTGAATATGAAAGTATATCGTCCAGCCTGAGGATTTGCAAGCGTTGCAGGCTAATTCAGAGGTCTGACGATATCAAGTGAGGCGAGGCCATGGTATGGGATCCAGTCTAGTAGGAGGAGCGTAAAGCATGGAGCTATGTTGTTGTAAATAATCACCCTCAAGGTCAAGGATAAGCTCAAAATTCAAAAGGGTTTTCAATTGGTTTTCAAAAGTCAAGCAGGGTTGCATTTCACGAGGCAGCTTAGCATGACTCGTGCGCCTGATCCGGAACGATAGTCGGTTTTTACCTTGCTAACTTTCGAAACCCTGGCTTCGCGGTTTGATGCGACCACTCCTCCACGAGGACGATGACAACAACCAGAGTCATACTACTATGCATAAACGCTAAAAAATTGCAAGGTCCACGCCGGTTCTCAACGCAATGATGTCCAAATGATATCAATGGTTTGGTAATTACTCCGTTATATTGCTATGGACACAGGAGGCACAAAAATGGAGGGCGAAAGATATTGAGCCAGATATGTGAGTGAGTCGCAAGACAGCGATGTAGGAAGCTAGCTATGATAGCGATGAGAATGAGGACTATGGGGTAGGGCCAAGTGAATTACTACATCGTCAGTGATCAACCGAAGGGGATACAGTCCGCGGGAAGGGGTCGCCGCCAGTCACGATAATGAGGGACATAAGTAAAGCAACGAACGGATGAGTGTGTGGCAGAGGAATACTTTGAACACGCGAAGAAGAGGGTAATAAACATCGGAAACCAGCAAAATGTGAATAATGTAACAAGGTGACGAAAGCCAAGTTGATAAAGAAGAAACAACCAATAGCCCAAGTTCCCCACTAGCCGCATCCCCATTCTTCCTAGTGATCTCTCCGAGTCGATCGAGAGTCGCCATAAGGGGCTCCGAAAGAACGGAACGAGAAACCAAATCCAGGAAAGATCGGGGTTGCGATAAAGGCGGAATCCAGAGCCAACTTCTTTCCATCCACTTGTTGTATATAATTGGGGGATGATTTTTTTGCTTTCCGAGTTTTCGAAATCTGAAGCCAGAAGAGGATGGAGGCGACGCATATGCACAAAAAAGAGGAGGGGTATCAAGGAATTACTGAGAACAAAGAAGTGAACTCCAGGCGGTGAATGGCAAGCTCCCAAATTTAAGCGGTGCCATTGACTCCTTCGTGACCGCTATCGACGTGCATCTCAGGGATGCCTTCGGGACCGGGGCCACCGACGGTTACAGAATTGGCAGCGTCATCACCGAGCAAAATCGCGTCCGAGATTTGTGCTTCGTCTTTGATATCGCCTTCCATGGAAGTTTCGCCAGATGCAGGGCCATTCCCGCTAGTTGATCTCCGCGAAGCAGAACCACCTTGAGGGCCTGACCGAGGAGGATTAGCGCAACGATCCTTGCCGTGAGCGATACGCAAGTTCGCGTAATCTGGCTTATTCTTAACGCCATCGATGGCCTTGATTGCGTTAGAGATGTTGGTGAAGTTCACAAAAGCACAGTTTCTAGACAAGCACCGTCAGCGAAAGTTCACAGGATAATGCATGTTACTGACTTTTCCTTCAAGAAGTTCACGAGCTCGATATCACCGTACTCGCCGAAGTCTCTCTTGAGCTTCTCTTCGTTGAACGACTCGAAGTCCTCGATGTTGCCAACATAGACATTTCTCGTCGCACCGGAGTGCACAGCGAGTGCCAAACTGGGAGGCAACGGGCCAGAGTTCTTACCCCAGCCAATCTTCAGGCGGCGGTTGTTGAGCGTGAGCCCCTGGTACGAGGCGACTTGGAAGAAAGTAAACGCAGCCGCAGGATCAACAAATGTCACAAACTGCGGATCAACCATCAGCGATCACGTGAAAAAGGATAAAAATATCACGCACAGCAATATGCTTGTCCTGCATGTATCGCACACTCTGCAGTACACCTCCTCTTATAGAATTACACAAATCCTCAGTTGAAGTTTCAGGGTGGATGTTGCCCAAATATACAGTTCTATTGAGGCTTTGAGTTCCTCCCATGGCGTGCAGTGAATCAGGTGAAAACGGGGCGTAAGGCGAAAATGGCGTCCCGAAGTGTGCTGGGCCCGCGCCAGGGGACAGCGTGGCGGATTGCGCTACCAGAGATTGAGCGGCAGCAGCTTGGGCAGCCTGGGCAGCTGCCTGTTGCGATTTCGGGATGTATGCGCAACGATCCTTGCCGTAGTTGACGCGCTTTCCGGCCCATGCAGGTTCCTGGGGTAAGGCATTGACCACCTAAGAACACGTACAGTATTAGCGGTGTTCCATCGAGAGCGGGAATAGGACAAACCTTTGTGGCAACAGATATACTCAAAAAGTGCACAAAACCAATGTTTTTGTCGCGGACGATCTTGACCTGATCGATCAAACCGAAGCGACTTAGATCATCACGGAGTTGCTCCTCCGTCATATTCTCATCAAGACCCCCGAGATAGACGTTTCTGCTCGCATTGCTTTGACTAATAGCCAGGCTAACTTGAGCGGAAACAGGCGAGGGCTTTCCCCAACCAATTTTGAGCTCCTGTCCGTGTAGAGCGAGTTTTTTGATGGTGGCATCTGCGTGGAAAGCAGCAGCCGTGGCGCCATCAAGGAACGACAGGAAAACGCATGATTTCTCGGGAAGCACACGAATGGATTCGAGGGGACCAAAGTGTACCAAGTTCAAAAGTTCATCAACGGATGCCGTCGCAGGGAGATTACCGACATATACAGTTCGTCCAGTTGCGTTCGTCGTCGCAGATAAAGCAGCGCTCAATGCAGCGGGAGAGTATGCGCTCGGAGCAGACGGGATATTGACATTGAGCGAGGGAAGGCGTGATTGCGGGCTAAATGCCTGCATAGAATCATACTGTATAGGTTAGCGCATACGCTGACAAATCACAAATTGCTTACCTGTCCAAAGTTGCCCATTTGAGCATTGTAGGGGAAACCACCGAGCATATTCATGCTAGGAAGACCCATGCCGAGCATATTATAGCCAAAGCCTCCGCCGTAAGCACCGTTAGCTTGTTGCTGCTGTTGTTGCTGTTGTTGCTGTTGCTGTTGCTGAGCAAATGCAGCATGGTTGTGTGGGCTCATCTGCGGGTTCATACCAGCACCATTGACAGCCGTGTTGATGGTGAGTTGGGGCGTCGAATAGAGATGGCTTGGCGTGAATCCGGGCGAGGAATTTTGAAAGCCGGATTGAGATAGGTTAGCTTGTGGACCATAGCCATAGTTTGCGAAAGCATCTCGGGTAGCTGCACTGGGAGCGGCGGAAAGGCCATTTGTACCATTCGACCCATTAAAGGACGTTGGAGACCAGCGAGCTTTTTTAGCATCAGGACCACCGGGGGCATCCATAGATCTCTGTTGGAAAGCATGAGGTTCAGTTGTCAGTTGGGTACTGCCAGCGCCAAAACAGACCTTCATCATATCGATGTCAAAACCGTAAGAAGGATAGTGACTTGCAAATACTGTCTGAGAGTCATCCATTGTTGGGGTAGGATATGTGGGGGAGAGTTACGAGAAGAAATGGATGGATTTTAGAAGGCAACGGCGGAATGTTTGTAGAAAAAAAAAGAGGGTAGATGTTAGAGAAAGAATGTAGACCGAGGTAGGGACCGTGGAGGGACAGTAAGAGCCCGAAGGAGGAGCTCAGACAAACGAGTGTGGTTGAGTTGGCAAAAAAAAGACACGCACAAAAAGGTGGAGTGAAGAGTGCGGTGTATAGATAGATTTAAACTTGGGTAAAACTTGATAAAGAGAATAAGACTGTTTTTTCTCTTGAATTCACGGCTGCTGCCCACCCACGAATAATAAAGAAAAGTCGCAGGAAATGGCGGGCGGCAAGGACGAACGCAAGAACGAATACGTTACACCGGGACGTGAATGAAAGAAGACGAAAACTATCTGTTGAAACTGAAACCCGACGCTTCCCGCTCAAACCCATCCTTACTTTTCCCACCCAGCGGCTAAGACCGCGCACGGACCCTGCACATATCTATCCACGTAAATCACAATGGCATTAGAATGTCTTGCTACAGTATTTACTCGTCGCATAGTGTACTTTCTTCACCTTTCACAACGCCCACTTCTTCCCATAAATCCATCTCGTAAATCTTTTCCTCGTGCCGATCATGCTCGTCCGCTTCATCCTCCTCTAAAAGTTCCGCAAGCAAAGCCTCCTCATCCAACTCTTCCGATACTAAGTCTATCTCCTCATCCGCTTCCTTAGGGGGAGAGAAGCGTGCTATCCGCGAGCGCCTCGCCTCCTTCATATACGACGCCGACAGTGTGTCCATGAACCGGAGATCACCGGAGAAGGCGGATGGTACACGGATGATAGGCGTGTAGATCTCACGATGGGGAGAAACACTTGGAAGGGGAGCGTCACTTTCACCCCCGGACTCCTGATCGTCCGTGGCAGTGCCTGTCTCTTTTCCCTTCTCTGTCGCAGAAGGCACGCCATGATGCGCAAACAGTCTCGCAAAGTGTGCCTTCCTGTCCGCACTCTTTCCGCCCACGACTTTCGCAGCCTGGTCGATAGCAGCGGCTGTAATCTAGAGCCAGAGTTTGAGTAAAAATAAATTGGTGGTGACGGCAACTAACCTGGTCCAGAGCAGTTCTCCAGACCTTGCTCCGTGTTTTGGATTTAGTCTCCAGCTCACGACCGACGATGACATGGTGCATCACATCTGTTATAAAGTTGACAACAGTCGCTTGCAAATATTGTAACATATCAGCAGAGACAGATGTAGTACTGGATTCGTCAGGAACGTCTTCAATGATCTTGTATACGCTAAACCAACTCATTAGAGTCGAACAATTGGTGTACAAAAAGATACATACTCCACAAGTTTACCCAAGGTGTTGAGGTGGAAGAGATCCATGCTGTGATCGCGGAGCCAAGCTCCATTAATTCCAGCTGTCCCAAATTCCTTCTTGATCTTGTAGAATCGCGTCCGGCCCCGAACTTTGGGTTTGGGTGCTGAAGGGTTGTGAGCTTGTGCGCCTTCCTCGTTCTCCGGTGAAATAGAATCGTCAAGTGGCTGCCCAGGGGCAGGCTCCGGTTCAAGATTTATCACTTCACAATTATCATTAGAGGTCTGGATTTGTCCTGGCGTGTGGCGGGCTTTACGGCCAGGTTTGATGCGAGTAAGGTCGGTCACAACAGCTTCGCCCCGTTGTTGAGCGCGTTTTCGGCGCATATAGATTCGTTTTTGGTGTCGTCTGCGCGACGTTGGCGATAACGCTGTGAGCTCCGCAGTGTCGGAATCAAGCGGGACATCGACTGAGGCCACAAGGGGTGGAGTTGGGCGAGCAGGCGCAACAACTTCAGATTGCGTGACTGTGATTTTGGAGGGACTGACGGCGACGGCCGCTAGTTGAACATCTGTGAGGGGTATGGGTATTGGAGCATGTGGGATCGAGAACTGATGTCACTTACTGTGCGATAGAGCCAGTAACGCAGGATCGATCATTTGGTCGGATATAAGACTCGGAGGAATAGCTTCATCGGATTTGTGACTAGGCGTGCTTTCCTGCATTTCACTCTCTATAGTTGTCTCAGCATCATCGTCCTTTCTTGTCTTCTGTTCCAAATCCTCTCTGATAATCGCGTCCAATACCTGCAAATGTATCTCCTCCAGATGCGCCAGGATATCCTCCCGGTCCCACAAAAACTTTTCCTTCGCCTTCCATTCTTTGAAGTTAGCCTTGGCGACCTGCCGATCCCCACCATCTACCACCACCACTTCGTCGCCTTGCTCTACTTTGCGCTTCTTCGCTTTCGGGGGGAGCATCTCTTTCCTCTTCCGCTTGACCATTTCGGTTCGCATGCCGTCCCTCCAGGCATCCGCCCAGTCGTCTTCTTGTCTCGCAAGTTCGCTCGCCATCCGCTCTTCCGCCTCTACCCACTCGTCTGATACCTCCATTGCCGCCTCGTGCATCATTGCTGCGCTCCCCTCTCCCTCCTCCGTCCTAGTGGCTTCTTCTAACACACACAGATATTCACACACCTCGGAAATATTTTTCGTCTTGACCGCTGCAGCGATCAGGTCCGGTCGCCATCGCGAGTACACGGAAAGCCCACGGAAGAAAAGATTTTGCTCAGATTGACTCCATGAGACGGTGCTCGATCGCCATACAATGTGATCGCTTTCGTCCAGCGGAGCAGAGGATGATAACGAGCCGTTCAAGTGGGCTTGCGTCGCAGATAGATGGCGGTGGAATGAAGGTAGATACCCTGCATAGATATTGTACTCCTGTTCTACATCATTTACATCGTCTCGGAGGAGTGGTTCTTCTGCCACTTCTGCTGCGACGAAATTAATAGAGGTTGGTGGGGCGGTAGCATCTTCTCCTGTGGACATGAGTATTGATCATGTTCTTGACCGTACGAAAGTTCAGGCAATTGGTAACCTTTGCAAGAGGGTGTTCAAGAGAGCAAAAACTTGGAGCGTTGAGCCGCAAAGACCAAACAAGGGCAATCTCTTCCGCAGTATTCAATCAAAAAAGTAAGGTGCTACCAGGGTTCGAACCTGGGTTTCGGGAAGTTTCAAACTCCGACGATTTCTCAAAATCCCGAGTGATAACCACTACACTATAGCACCGATGTTGCTAGCAACATCTAAGGGAACTTTCAGGAAATACAGAATCAAACAACTTGTCCCGTAAGTCTTGAAGTCTCCTTCATTGAAGCTGGACAGGCATCACAACAAGGCTCCCCAACAGCACCTCAATGTGTGTAGCGTGGAAATGGTCAGTTGGACATGATGTGGGAGTGTATATTGACTTACCTAGCACTGCACACTGGACAATTTCCATTGTGCATTGGAGATTCACTGGGGTAGCATAGTGCCACACTACCAATGACGTTCCTGGGACAGTCCCAAGATTGTGTTGACTGCGTGGACGAGAGCGGCATGTCTATCCATATCTACAATGTCACCAAAAAGAACGATGATGAGTTCATCATTGGTGTGATGGCACGTCTGTCGCTGACACGTTGGCCGTGGAGACATGGTCTCGTATGTCCTCGAACTGTTTGCGACAGTTTCCGCATCGATGGGCGTTGTCTTCTGGACGTTTGGACTGCCGTTTGGTTGCCTATCGGAAGAGAAACATGGTTAAGTATCGTGTATAGTACTGGGACCCCACCTGTGAAGTTGTTGATTCAGACCACTTCATACGTTCACCAATGTTACGACCTTGCTCCTGACGAAAGTACGCGGCGACTTTGCGACACTTGGAGTCTGGTGCCTTGGAAAAGATATGGCTGTCGATGTTTTGGAAGCTTTTGTGGCACCCCTGGCATTGAAAGACATCCTGAGGTACGGTGATGATGGTGAGCAGCTTGAATAGCAAATCAACTCACTTTCTTGGTGCGCTGCTTCTTTTTACTCTGAACCACTCTGGCTGTTGAGGGGCCAGGGATTGGGGTGGGTGAGCGTGAGGGAGTCGGCCGGTTTTCGTAGATCGGTATCATATTGCAATGAAGTCAAGAGAAACCCACCGAAGTTACTGCTTTGCGTTTGCCACGCGCTGTTGAACTCAGGCTGCCAGTGTCCCCAACATCAATGCCCGAGTCCACGTCGATGTGATCACGACGAACAACGGGAAGCTTGAGGCGCCGGATTGTTGGATGCGCCTTCACAGAACCACATAAGTCAACACGGTGTACTGTGATCATGTGACAGAGGAGATCGTGTGGTGAAAACTGTTGAGTGCCGCAGCTGGGCAATGCACAAACAGAGTCGGTATCGATGGTAGCCGTGTGGATGCGTAAGTGTGCCGCAAAGCGCGCGTGGGTGGTATACCTTCATGCAGGGCCTGAGCAATCCTTCTTGTCCAATGAAATCAAAACTTACTGCTCCATTCGTGATCCCATTGACAAATCCTCATCGTGCACGCACCAGGGGCAAAACATGGGGGTAAGCGCAACACCATTCTCCACATGGCCATGATATTCAGGAAGAGCTCCGTCGAAACCACCGCCCATCTGAAACTCGATGCAGTTGTCGATAGCGGGGAGAACTGTGATGCCCATCGCCTCAGCCTTGACAAGGCCCGCACGTATGTGGGACTGTTTAAAGAGATCATCGAAATGCGCCTGGGAGTGTTCGATCCGATCCTCATCGTGACCAAGGAGGTCGTGGAACCTAAACGTTCTCTATTAGAATCGAATTCAGATTGAAGGGTATTAAGCTTACGAAGTGGATGCACTGGGAATAAGATCTCCTCGATGGTACTGACATCTTCAAAGATTTCGTCCTCTAAACAAAGGGCGAGGAGGGGTGCGAGAGGGTAATACGCTCGAAGGCCTCCGTACTCGGGGAATAAGAAAAATTGTTTGTGGTACTCATCTCGGTCGCGACCGCCTTTGAGGAGTCGTATTTTTACGATGGCCCCAACATCTGGCGAAGGTGAGTCAAGTCGAGGAAATATCCAGACCTCGATATCTTCGTATATGATGGATTGGTTACTGCCACGGTAGCATTTTGACTCCACGATCACGCCAGGACGTTCGGAGGATATCGCGGAGAGGTTGAGGGCAAGGGCCAACTGAATTCGCATTCGGTTTGTACGGAAATGACAAACATCGGCCCAGATGGCCTCGAGTAAAAGTTTGACATCGACAATTGCTGCGAGGGGCTTTGGACGCGCCGTTGTTGACAAAACTATACCAGCTTCGAGACGGTGGTCGGTTATAAAGCTGATCATTTGCAGTCGATACTCTCGCGGAACAATAATTCCAGCATATCGGGTGAAGCAAGCGAAGAGGGTTAACGCGTATTGCTTGAGGGATTTTAAACAGACTGTATCCTCGAGTCTTCCAGTGAGACTAAATGCCAGATGCTTCAAAAATTCTTTGAACATGCCTACGCCAGAACAACGTGCCAAGCTCACCGAGAGAAGGCAGCACGATTCCAGGACCAATCTCAGCAGACAACGCTGCAAATCGTGGGTCGATTTCCGCAAACTCTTCAACCCATTCTTGCCAAAACTTTCGGATCCGGTCGTGGCTTTTCTGAGTTGGGGGAGCGATGCGTTTCATGTGAATGATATGCATCGGTAGGCGCAAAGTACGCTTTTCAAGGCCCTAGCGTTTTAGAAACAAGCATGTTGAGGAAATAAACCAAGAATAGTGGTGGAAAGGAGAGAAAAGGTGTTGGACAGGCGACGCGACGGGGGTCTTTATATGCAATCAGTTTGAGTGACGGCGCCACGCGAATCGCGTCATGATGTCATCTCACAGTGGACTCCAGCGCTACTCGCGCTCAGCTCCGTCCCCGAAATCCCCAGTAGTTGTCCCTCTGGTTCCATCTTGCAATGACCCCTGAGGACGCAATTTTCACCAAAATCCCCAGTGATTACCACTACACTATAGCACCGCCAGCGCGGTGATGTTCTAGCAGCAGCTTTTGAGATGTGGAAAATCAAACAACTAAAGCTTCCCCTTACGCCCATTTGGTGCCAGATGTCTAACAAAGTAAGTACTCTTGGAGTCTTCCCGGACGATTGAGTATATGCGTTGACCAGGCTCCCTAACGCGTTCACCAGCGCTGGCGGTCCACAGTGTGCCTTGTTTGTCGACGACCAAGTGGCGCGGCCGGCGGCCCACCCAACAGAACAACATGGATTCGGGGATCTTTCTGCCCATCCGCCATAGTTTTATTGAGGTTATCATTCCCAATGATGTTACAGTATCTGTGCATGCATGAGCCCTCTGGTAATACATAATGCAATGATTTGTTGAATCTGACTGAGTTCAAGCTTTGCGAGATTGTTTCACTTTCGCTGTGTCAAGGAACGCTACTGCACTACATACAGAATCAACCAGTCGTCAAATCTCGTCAACCAGAAGAAAACTCACGCTCCGAGTATGTCGCCTCTGACCATACTACTTGTTCGCCCACGTCACGACCTGCTTCACGGTGGACGTAAGCAGATTTTTTACGGCACTTTGAGTCAGGTTTCGCGCTGAAGAGGTGTTTCTCGATCTTCTGGAAAGACTGGAATGCTTTGGCGCAACCTAAGCAACGGAAGCTTTCCTGCTTTCCATTGTCTCATCAGAGTCACCAGTTTATTTGCTGATGCTCACCTTGTCGCCGCGTGTCTTTTTCCTGCCCTGGACTGTGACCTCACTACGAGCTAATGACGAGACACAGGAAGCGGAAGAGGTTGACGGCGCTGTAGATGGGCCTGGGTGCATATCTTTGAGGCTCCCTGGCGAACCTGAGCTGAGTATATGCGCTGTGATAAGGCAAAAGGAATCTTACCCAGTTCAGGCACCTGAACTCCTGGCCCATCCTTCAAGGCGCGGTTGTGCGTTTTCTCGGTTGGTTTAGTGATGCTCTTCTTATGAATAATGTTGTCGGTTTCGGCATAATATGCAGCGTAGGCCTCAGCGCTTTTGTTCTTGCGTCGCTCGAGTACCTGGGCCGAAGTCTCTATAGGTCTTGAAATCAATACCATCGCAGGGATGACGGAGCGGGAAGAGATGGTGGTTCGATGACAAGTTCCCCCCGCCGCGAGCAGCGGTTTAAGAATGAAACGGCGGTTGCCGCGTGACACGTTGGGGAATCCCCCCAACGCGCCCCGCCCCAGCAATGGCTGCAGGTGCTCAATGTGTACGCGCCTCGTTTATCAACGCGCGGCTCTGCGGCACGGTACCCAAAAAGGAGATTGCTTCAGCTCATCCGACCTTGTCCAAAATGTGATTTTTATTACCATTGGATTTTTCTACTTACGCTGGTAATTATATCGGAAACACCTACAAGTTGTAGTACAAGTAATGATTGCACCACGGCGTCTCTGCGCGCTGGGAGTTTTTCAATGGTGCTGTCAAAGCGGGATCATTCGAAGAGCCCGTTGAATTCGCCAATAACCGTGTTGATGCGGTGTGGTGTTGTGTCTGTTTGACCGTACCTGCGCCGCTGAAGGACCCGATCTGTGGGTAAGGTGTACATGTTGATATCCGCCGCCGCCGTTGTGTCGGTCGCCAGTGACACAGGGAGCTAGATCCAGTATCATTTTGGACAGGTAATCATATACTTTTTTCCATGGAGATAATATATAAACGAGGACTCACCGACCGTTTGAGCGCTGCATGGAACGTCGAAATTGACCGAAATGACATGTAGCTGACGCGAAATCCAGCGCGGATGATAGAGGGAGGGTTGTCCTTAGGCTATGAGACGAGCAGATGCGCGCATCTCGCCAGCGCAGCTTGGTCCACGCATCTGCTCAGTGTGGGGGGGGGGTCTCAGTAAGAGCGAAGACTGAGCACATGTTTAGCGATCAACCGGGATTTCTATCACGCACGTGATCACACATTATAGCACCAACCCGGGTGCCACAGTTTGTTCTCATACAAACTCGATGCGTGTGTATCATCTACTTCAAGACTCGTCTTGCAAATATAACTTCCGCGGGATATCCTTGACAGTTCTTGATCTGACTCTAAACGAGGACTCCGACTATGTCGTGTTGGGGTAATGCCCAAATGATCCTCGGTTGTACTGTCATTGGTCATATGTCGTCCACATATAACAAGCGCATGTTTGTGTCCTATCCGCTCGTAATCTCGGCATAACTGCAAGGCAAGGGCGCAACGGCACATGTGCACGCACCGTTATTTTCTTATCATTCTTTGCTGATTTTTCAAGTGACTATCTTCGACTTCTGAATCCCGCCCGTAATAAATCAGTCCTAATCTTATCTGCTTCCGGTGAGACAAATAGTGTGATCGATCACCTGCTAGTGGAGTAGTATTAGATGTTTGGGTACATTGTCGGGAGTTTGGCATCTTTTGGCATGCGGAATCTGTGTTCTATGACCTGGCAGCCGACGTCTGAATCGCTAGAGAACATGTCAAAAAGTCACCGGTGATCCGGAACCCGCCTCCAAATCCTCACATACACTGACCGCCTCAGTCCTCCGTGATTCATGAGTTTACTGCTTTCCATTATACCACGACCAGGCCAATATTGCCTTATTACCGAGAAAGTACTTACCACAAGGCCGCAAGTGGACGTTACGCGGACCAATCAAGTTTTGCTTTTACCGCCCACAAAACCCGGAAACCAAGCAACCTTGACAATTTGGGCAACTCGAGTATAAGCAAGGCGTAATGTAGGAAGCTCCCGTTCTGTATGGGCGAGGTTACAAACTGATGCATACTATATAGCCCACCTCAGAGAAACGCCGCCTGTTCAAATTCACAGAGATTACAGCTACGATTTGATAACTAAGTTGGCTACAACGTTGATACAACGTGTGTGCAAGAGTTGACTTACGGGATAAGCTGCTGCAGCGGGATCGAGCAGAGAACAGAGTAGATATCATGACAGAGGATGGATATGGGTCCACAGTTATCGAGGAGGAGACTTCGTTGGACGCTGATGCCCCAGACGGAACCGAAGACGCCACCTCGGACTCGGACACAGATATAAACACATATGAACCCAGCAGTGTCACACCGTTAGATGGCAACCTCGAGGAGTCCATCAATACGCTTATCAACTCCTTGGTAGACTGCACGGTCGGCAGTACTGAACCTGATCCTGATTCTGGCAGTATCCTCGAGCCTGGAAGCAATAGCCTTTCTGGCAGCGGACCTTCCACCCGTTCCCCAAACGTGCCTCGTTCTCGCCGCGTGGGTATCGTCTGCCCACCTCGAAATTACAAACGCCCTCCAAGTTTGCACAACTTACAAGAAAGACCTCAGCCCGCCGCTACTCAATTACCCTCGAGCCCAAGCCCAGATTCTGACGCCCCAAAGCAATCGCCACCAATTCCTCCCCGTTCTCCTCTCAGACCCCGTTCTTCACGCGCTTCTAGCTCTTCCGTCACCATTCACAGAGAATCACAATCATCTTTCGTGCCGGGCCCCACGGGCGTCAACCCAAGTGAAGAGTCAGGAGTGCCGGAATATATGCCCGAAACGCAAACCGCCTCTCTACCTCTCGAAGAGATGCCTTTGTTACACCGCGCCAGTTTTGGTTCTTTGTCTGCTCTTTTAGAGAGTCTCGGTGCTGATTACGACCCCCATACGTCTCGTAATTCCACTCGATCTGATTTCCC